>VZUI01095272.1:0-24990 GCA_013401135.1 Cettia cetti
GATGAGGATGAGGATGAGGATGAGGATGAGGATGAGGATGAGGATGAGGATGAGGATGAGGATGAGGATGAGGATGACGCTCAGGCCCGGCCCCGTGCCTCAGTTTCCCCGCCCGCCGCCTCTGGGGGCCGCGCTGGCCCTTTAAGGCTCCTCCCGCGGGAGGCAGCGAGCGCCCACTTCCGGCCGCGTCCGGAAGCGCGGGCAGCGCCGCGGCCTCAGGGCGGCAGCGGCGGCGCCGGGAGGGCCGAGCCGGGCCGGGCCGGGCGAACCGAGGGACCCGCGGGAGCGCCGTGAGGTGAGCGGAGCTGAGGGACGAGCAGAGGGAACGTCCGCCGGCCCGGCACCGCGCTGGAGCTCGTGCCGCCTCCGCGAAGCTGGCGCTGCTGCCGGGACGCCCTTTGTGTGGGTCCCTCACGCCGCCTCAGGGCCGGGTCCCGCTTGGCGGGAAGGGACGGAGGGCACCGGGCAGGGCGGCTGAGGCGAGGGCGGCGCTCGGGTGGAGCTGCCGGGGCGCGCTCGGGGCTCTCCAGGGTTTGGGGTTGGTGGTGTTGCGGTTGGGATTGCGGTGGGGCCGGGGCCGGCACCGCGGCGGCTCCAACCGCGAAACCGAAAGAGTTTTCGGGCGTTCCATGCGCCGGTGCCGAGGCTCCGCAGCCGGTGCGGGGTGTCGGTAGCTACGTTACAGGGCACGGTGCTGCTCGTAGCTGAGGTTTGTTCGTGCGCCCGCCCACGCTCCTTTAAGTGATTTCCTCGCTTTAGGGGCATAAGTAAATATTTACGCCTTTTGCGAGTGAAAGGCGAGACAAACATTGTCTCATCTGCATTTGAATGACAGGAGGGATTCTCTTGCAAATCGTACTTAGCGCTTCATGAAATGCATTGATGCAGCTATTAAGCTAAATACCAAAGCAATTCTTAAGTGTGAGCTGAACGGATTTCTACTGATTTACTATCTGGAAAAAGGTTATAAGCAAGTGAGGGTTGGTCTCTTCTCCCAGGCAGTAAGTGACAGGACAGAGCATCAAGCAGTGCTAGGGGAGGTTCAGGCTGGGCATCAGGAGGAATTCCGTCACTGAAAGAGTTGTTGAATATTTGAGTATTGGAATGGGCTGCCCAGGGCGGTGCTGGGGTCACCATCCCGGCAGGTGTTCAGCTGCAGGTGGCACTCGGTGCTCTGCTGCGGGTGACAAGGTGGTGTTTGCTCACAGATTGGACTCGGTGATCTCGGAGGTCTTTTCCAGCCGCGCTGATTCCGTGATTCAGTGGTTTGATTTCTGTTTTGCTCTAGATCTTTGAAATACCACCGAGACTTGGTCACCAGGGGGTGGATTGCTGAGGATACGGCTCTGCCCTCTGCACTCAGGACATGTATGGCTGAAGGGCTCAGCCCCTTCCCTGGCTGCAGGGCAGCGCTGTTCTCCTTCCCACCATGTGACCTGGCACACCTGCACAGCAAATAGCTCCTTTTTTCAAAGGTAAATGCCACAATTGTTGGGTTTTCCCACTATATGTGTATGTATGAGGAAACTTACGGCTTGGCTTTGTCTACTTTTGCTATGCAGAATAAACGAAGCAGTTACCATCTTTCTCTTTGTATAGTTAGTTCGGGAGTTCATGCTTCTGCAGCCTTTCATTATCTGAAAGGGCCTACAAGAACGCTGGTGAGGGACCCTTCATCAGGAACTCTAGTGCTAGGACAAGGGGAAGTGGATTCAAACTGACAGAGGGCAGGGTTAGATTGAGTATTAGGAGAAAGTTCTTCCCTCTGAGAGTGCTGGCAGTACCCTGAGAAGCAGTGACTGCCCCTGGAAGTGTCCAAGGCCAGTTTGGATGGTGCTTGGAGCAACCTGGAAGGTGCCCCTGCCCATGGCAGAGGGTGGAATAAAATGATCCTTAAGGTCCCTTCCAGCTGAAACCATTCTGTGGTTCCAGTGTTCTGTGGAATTTTTCAGACTAGCAGGATCTGAGGTGACTCCGTTGCTGCTTTGTGAAGGATTTCTGTTTTTAGAGGAAAGCAATCTGTGGTGAGAATTTTAGCACTCTTTCTGTCTATAAAAATAACAGAGGCAGGAAAGTTCTGTGTAAATATCCTTTGCTTGTGGCAACAGGGATTTTTTGACCTATAAATTCTAGCAGGAGATTAGGAAAAAAGCTAATTAAACTTTGTGCCACTAGACCTAGATTCCAGACACACCAGTAAAACAATATAAAGAGCTTTGCATTGTAGTTCTGGAAATCATGCATGGGTAAGGAGATTTTTTTTTTTTAATGTAAAATGAGTTTTCACCCTTTTTTTTTCCTAGTTTGCACATTTGACTACAGTGCTTTACTTCCACTGTTTGCTGTTCCACAGGCTTTTTTTTTTTTTTTTTTTTTTTTGTGTGTCATGTCCCTTTAATGCTTTAATCTGTTTAACTGCATGCACTTGAATGTTTTAAGAACACCTGCATGGAGGCTGCTAATGAGTAACTGTAATCCCGACTCTCACCACATTGCAAACGGGGTCCTGTTGTGACTGAAAGGGAATATTTTGCCACTTGAAGGCTCTGGGCTTTAATTGCTGCTTCTTTGCCCCCCCAGAATGAGCACATGCCGATGGTGCACACCGAGTGGTGCTGACACCACCGAGTTCCTCAAGCACTATGCTGCTCAAAGGCTTTCCCAGGAAGATTTTGAAGGATCCAATGATGACCTCTGTTACTGCCTGGAGTGTGTGGTTGAATATCACAAAGCAAGGGAAGAATGTCCAAGATTGCATGAGGTAATTAGTTAAGTGATTAATTAAGAAGCTTCTGTGGTCCAGTCTCAGTGTAGGGGGAGGGATTGTGTTTTATTGGGTTTTGGGAATAGGTTGTGTTGCTTTTTAGCTGTCTGGTTTTTCATATGGAAATGTAAACTGCTGATTGTAAAACAGAGATCCTCTTGTTTTGCATATATTCAAATTGGCAAGAGCTTAACCAGTAGTTGTAAGTTGCTGACTTGACACTATAGCTTGGACTTCTTTCATGCTGCTGTTGGTTTGTCATCTGAAACAAAGAACATCTGCCAGACTAACAGCTCATTTCTTTAATGTATTTTCTCTGGTTTCTCTGCAGTTACTGGTTTGTTCCTGTTCTTTGTTTGCTTTCACTTCTCATTTGTAGTTTTCTCCTGTGTTTCAATTTCAGAGATCAGATTGTGCAATTAATCAAAAAATTTAAACCTCTTTTGTAGTCCTCCCTTACATATATAAAATTCTCCCTTTCATAGATATAACGTTCCAATTTAATATTTTTGGAAAGCTTATTTTCTCTTCTGTGTATGTAAAATACGTGTTTTTAGCTAACTGATCATAATACAGATGTCTAAAAGGTTGCTGTTTAGATTGGGCAGCTAGATTGCTCTGGAGTGCAGTTCCATGTGATTAGAAGTTCCATATTTCTCTGGAAATAAGAGAAGGGTCTGGACCTACTGCAAGTTCTTTTCTGTGTCCTTTTTATTGCAGTGAATAAACTTGGTGTCTAATTGAGGTTTGGAGCAGTTACTTGAGATGAGTAATGTTAAGTGAGTGAATCCCTCCAAATATCCAGCAAATCTGTCAGTTTCTTTGCATTGTTGATATTCTTTTCTTTCCACTAATTGCAAAATCTGTAAGAAGGCAAGATTTTGTTATTGCTTTTCCTATCTTACTCAATATGATCTTTTCCTGTATTGTGTTTTCCTGTATTTCCTGTATTTCTGTGTATTGGCCAGTGGAAAAAAGTTTTGTGACTGACCTAAGCTAAGTATTGAAATGAATATGAATATTTAACAGAATTATGAAATTCCATCTGGTTTGAAGGCTATTCTTTTTCAAATGACTTTTCAGTCTTAACTTTCAAGTGAGAGATTTGTGCTTTGCATAATTCCATTTCAAAACTTGAGCGTTTTGAACCACGCGTAGAAAGAAACTTTTCAAAATCAGATTTCAATTCCTGAAAGTGTAATTAAGATTTCTATATGTGGTAATAAATATCCTTAATCACTTTCTTCACAAGTCCACTTTGGTTGTTGTTTTCCCCCACTGAACAGGACCTGTGGGAGTTGGAAACCTCCCGCCTTGTTGCCCACATGGAGAAATCCATGAACGAAGAAACAGGAGAAGATGATGAGTTGTTTCTGGTCGATGAGCATGGGGAGACTCGTCTGTCTGGTTTTGTGGGCCCAAATTTTGAGAACAACTTAAGAGTGCCTTTGCTGGAAATACTGAAATACCCATACCTGCTGCTGCATAGGAGAGTCAGTACGTATCTGATCTTATCCCTGTGGATGGGAGTGCTGGTGTTCCACTGCAGGAGGTGAAAATAAACAGTGTTTAAAACAGAGGATCAGTGTATATATTTATTTTGATACTTAATACACTTTTTTTGTGAGCCTGTAGATTTAGTCCTTACTATAATTGTGTCTTACCCTTTTAGGTGAGCTGTGTGTAGAAGTGCTCTGTAAAATGGAGCTCAGTCATGACTCCTTTCAGGTCTTTGAGAAATACCCAGGAATTTATCTCTTTTTGGTACACCCAAATGAGGTGGTAAGTTCCTTTTTCTGTTCTGCTGAATCCTGGTTTTGTGCACCATGTTGATACTGAAGGCATTGAGTGCTGTCTTTGCATGATTTTAGAAAACCTGTGTGGTGCATTTTATCTGTAAACAAAACTTGACATCTGTTACAAGATGCAGTTCTCTCATTGGAATATCCTGGTCAGTAGCATGTAAATAACATAGAATTAACTAACTGCTACAAACTAACTGCTACACTGTTGCACGTAAATCCTGAGGAATTTTCTTTACAGCTATTAACCTCAATTTTAGATTCATTGTCACCAACATCATCTTGTAGGTATAGCAAGCCTGTTTCTAAGATTATTTTGAGGACTTATTTTTAATCATTCTATTAGTAAAAATGTGCCTTTGTCCCATTTGTAATAGCAGTGCTTCCTCTTGCAGAATTGTGATTCTATTTGTTCTTTTTATTAATATATAACCTTTTGTTTCAATCCTTAGATTCGTCGATGGGCCATCCTAACAGCAAGGAATTTAGGAAAAGTTGACAGGGATGATTACTATGACTTAGAGGAAGTGCTGACTTGTTTGTTCAAAGTTATTGAATTGGGGCTTTTTGAGAATCCAGATATTTACAGCTCTTCAATGTTTGAAAAGGGTAAACTCATCCTTCTGCCAGCTCATTTGTATGATACAGCCAACTACAAAAACTATTGGCTGGGTGAGTATTTATGATCAGAAATGAATTTGTGTAGTCTCCCATTTGTAAGCACTTCTTTCTTGTCAGAGCTCTACAATTTCATGGTTGCTGTGTATTTTTTTTTTTAATATATACACTAATAGCTTTTTATTTTCTTCTGTAGGAATTTGCATGTTGCTGTCAGTGCTGGAAGAACAAGCTATGGACTCTTTGTTACTGGGCCCAGACAAACAAAATGATTTCATGCAGTCTATACTTCACACTATGGAGAAAGAAGCAGCTGGTAACTGGCTTTGATTCTGAGATTAAGACAGTTTATAGCCCATTTTTCATCTTTATCAAATTCCTTGTTAAGTTCTTAGTAGTGTAATGATAGGTAATTTTACCTAGGCCTATTTATCTTCTGAAAAGTGCAATATTTGGGCAATACTGACAAATACTGAAAGATGACATCCAGAGTGGAGTGGAGAAGGGGGTAGCAGTGCTTTTGCTAAATTTGGCTTAGAGGTTTTGAGAGGACAAATCTGCAATTCCTATCACTGTTTTCATTTAATGTACAGGCTGCACGTGCCTGCAGAGTGCTCATTTCATTGTGGCCTAAAATTTGAATTTTGAGTCCTAAAGCAAAGAAACTCCTTCTGAATTGCTGCCCCTTGCCTTAAAATTTGACTCTTCCATCTGTCCATTTGAGGGGACCCCATTTTGCAGCTGTAAATTTAGATTTTAGAATTTAGATTTAGTAACCCTATGGGTTGCCATGGCATAGTCTGGGAATGGCCTGTGAGCTCAAGACCAGGATTGCCTCTTAAATGAGCAGATCTTTAAAAACTTAGTGTTTATTGAGGGTATGATATTTTCTTACATGAAGGAGTAAGAACACACTTGAAAGAACCAATTGCTTCTAGTATAAACGTGAAATATAAATTAGCTGAGTAAGTGAAAGTATAAATAACTGTGTAAGTTGTCACTTCTTAGCACACCCTTGAAAAAATCAGTGTGAAAGAATCAGTTTCATAGAGTTGGGAAATATCAATATCATTTAATATTAATAATGGGCATCCAGCCTCCTGTTGATTTAAGACTGCATAAGAAGCAGTGTCTCTGTACAAATAAGGGAGCTTGACATTATTCATTCTTTTTCCAGGTTAAAAAGTACAGTTGCAACTTACTAGAATACTTTTCTATTGATACTTCAGGAAAAATCAATGAGAACCAGCTCTTTCAACTTCTGCTTGGCCTAAGAATGTCCAGGACTTGCATTTCAACCTTCTCCACTGTTGTTGTTGTGTTACAGATGACTCCACTGACCCTTTCTGGCCTGCCCTGCACTGTTTCATGGTTATTTTGGATCAGCTGGGATCTAAAGTTTGGGGTCAGCTGATTGATCCTGTCCAAGCCTTTCAAACCATAATCAACAGTGTCAGCTACAACAATGAAATCAAAAATATTCGCAGTAGCTTCAGGAGGTCAGTTGTCGTCAGTGCTGCTGTAATTTGTGTTGGGAGAGGGAGATGGCAGTTAAAAGAATATATTTCCAAATTAAAGCAAAGAAAAGGTGAAATAGGTCCCCTAAAATTGTGATGTTCCTTCAAAAAAAATATGCTCACTTCTTTTTGGTAACTCTGGTGTCTGTGTTAAGCTTGTTAGGATTTTTTTTTTTCCTGTATTGGGAAGGCTGTTAACTGTTCTGTGCTTGTTTAGTGCTACAACCAACTTGCACTGAAGGTTAACGAAGCATTGCCATGTTCAAGGTTTGGTAAATTTATGGGAAATCTTGAATTTTTAGTAGATGGCATTCTGGGCATTTGTTCTGTGTAGGCAAATCCTTGACTCAATAGAAAGCTTTTTCCTGGGACAGTCACTTCCCCCACCTCTTAAAAGCTGGATAAAACAAACTCTATACTTTTACATATGGTACCTTTTCATTGGTGTGTTCCATCACTGACAAGTTGAAATGGTCACTTGGTGTCTGAAAAACAGTGTCTGTCCTGACTTTCTTAGGGTTTTAGTTGTGCGAGTCTGTAGTGATTTGTGTTTCTTTTCAGGACAAAATCTGAACCAGAGTCAGACTATGGTGATGACATGATTTCTTGCAGTCAGATTGTGTATAATTATAACACAGAAAAGCCTCAAAAGGTATTAAACCAGTATTTTATATTCCTTTTCTTTGAACTGGGGTCACTGAAGGATGCTGTCAATAATAAACATTTCTGAGTGTGTCATGTCTTGATGTCAATTTGTTGCATTTATAAAATGTCTTTTAAAGGCTTTCCACATGGTTTTGATTATCTGAGATTAAATTATGTCAGCATCACAGTATCTTTGAGTATTCACAATAATTTTTAAAGGAACTACTACTTCACACCAATTTCAGTGATAATGTTTTTGGAAATTATTTCCTTATGCATCTGTGTGCTCTTTACGTTTTGCATTTTTTAATGACTTACATTGGGATATAAGAGATGTTACTGTTTAATGAACAAATACATGAAAGAAAGTAACAAAAAATCTGCCATATTAAACTGTGCATATCACTGTGGTGAATGTATTTTTCAGGACACTGGCTGGAAGGCTGCCATTTGCCCAGAGTACTGCCCCAACATGTATGAAGATATGCAGACCCTGGCTAACATGCTTCAGTCTGACATTGGCAGAGACATGCGTGTCCATCACAGCACATTCCTCTGGTTCATCCCTTTTGTTCAGTCCCTTATGGATCTCAAGGATTTGGGTGTGGCCTATATAGTAGAGGTCATCCACTACCTCTGCTCAGAAATCAAAGAAATCCTCATCGAGAGAATCCAGCAGTGCGACAAAATCTCCGAGTTCTTCCTCCTCATCTTGGTGTCCATTGTTGAGCTTCACAGAAGCAAGAAGTGCCTGCATTTGCTGTGGGTCAGCTCCCAGGAGTGGGTGGAGGCCGTGGTGAGGTGTGCCACGCTCCCAAGCAGAGCCTTCACTCGGTGCGGCGAGAAGGCGCTGGGGCTGTGTGCCAAGGGCTCGGGCCCTTTCCAGGCGCCCAGCTCGGTGCAGCACGCCTGCGTGCAGCTCATCCGCAGCCTGCTCAAGGAGGGCTACCAGATCGGCCAGCACGCCCTGTGCAAGCAGTACCTGGACAAACTCAACCTCCTCCTGAGGGGAAATCGAGCTGTGGGGTGGCAGCTGAGCAGCCAGGAAACCCAGGAGCTGCAAATGTGTTTAAAGCAAGTTATAAGAAGTATAAAGGGGAAAGCACTGAGCACCTCTTTGGTCGGAGGAAGCAGTTCGAACTCAGCAGCTTTGCCAACTACCTCTGTAAAGCACGAGAGGAATGGATGTGGTGATGGATGCAAGTCGAGTGGACATGAGAGGGAGGACCTTTATTCACCATTTGTCATGCCAAAGGAAGGCAGAGACTGTCAAGAGAATTCTTTCTCTAGGAGAAGGAATGCCTGGGAAGAGGAATGTAGAGATGCATCTGGAAGTTCAACATCTTGCACATCCACAGAAGGCATCTTGATGAATATTAAAAAGGAACCCGGTGACTTGACTGCTCAGGAGTTTGTCTTTGCACAGAACCCTTTGGCAACAAAAGTATGTGGGAAAGTTAAGGAAAATAGGAACCATGATCTTGTGGCAGGGAAATGCAATACGGGTGATCAGTGCTTCAACTCAGACATCCAGCATTCAGATTTCAGGAGAGGCAGAGAGTTAGAAATGAAACACAGAGCAGAACCCAAAACACTGTCTGCTCAAACTCATCTAGATTCTCCATCTTCAGGGAATTGCAAAAGTATGCAAGAGGCAAGTACCAACAGTGTGTTGCAGTCCAGACTGGTCCCCACTAAACGGGTGTCCAAGGAAGCATCACTAGACTCCTCTAACTCCTCTAGAAATGAACCTGGTCTGCAGGGGAAGGAAGATGACAGTACTTTGCTTTTGGGGCGTAATGACACCTCACTGAAGAAAGTATCAACAGAAGAAAAATCAGGTTCATCCTTGATGTCTTTCTTTAGGAAAAACACTAATGTGCAAACTTCAAACCAGGAGCAGCTTAATGTAAATGATTTGGATAAACATGATTGCAAAAATCAATTTTCGGAAACCTTTGGTAGGGATAAAATCTCAGCATGTGGCTATTTTCCATTTAGCTCTGAAAACAAGAGGGATATGATCAGGCCACTGTCAGTGAAGCATGAATCAAGTGACAGGTTGTTTGAGTTTTCAGAATATTTCAAGAGGGAGAACAGTTCAGCGGGGAAGAAAGAGGAGGATTTTGTGAAGACAGTTTCTAAAGAGGATGCTTTGTCGGACTCCCAGGTTGACAGAGAACTCAGTAAATTATCTTTAGTTGCTTATGCCAAAAGTGTCAATTTTCCTGTTGAATCCTGCCAGGAAAACTCAGCGTACCACGTGTCTGACATTAAAAGGAAAGTGAAGGGTTCTGTAAGATCTTCCAACGAGGGCCAAAGTACCAGGTGTCCCAGTGGTGCAGATGGCCCTAGCAATCAAGTCATTGTAATTTCAGACTCTTCTGATGAAGAAAAAAGCGTGGCTGACAAGGAGGAAACAGAAAACAAGAATGAAAATGCGTGTGCAGAGCAATCTTCAACATCCAGCAGCATTTCTGATAGTGACACTAAAAGAGAATCAAAGTCTTCAGGCTCTCCCATGTTACTGGATGACTGCGATTCTCAGTACTTTGAATTTGAAACAGAAGCTGAGGTTTTTTCTGCTTGGCAAGATACTCAAGCGTATGCTATGGAAGCAACTCAGGAGTATAAACAAGGTCATGTTTCACCACCAGCCGAGACAAGTAATTCAGATGACTGCCTGAATGAATGCTTAAATGACTGGGGCTATGATCTGCCTTACTTTAGTGATGACACCGTGGAAGAAGCAGAAAAGTCAGTAGAAAAGCAGGCAGAAGATACTTCTCATCAGAAAGAAGCTGATGATAAAAAAGAAGCGACTGATTCAACCTTGAAGGAATCAGTTGGCAATGAAGATGCAAAAGATCAACTGGAGAAATGTGCAGACAAAGGTACTGCTAAAGGCTTCACCCTGGACTCAAAATTGCCTGAACCCAGAGCATCTACATCTCCCATTTCATTAGCTTCAAAGTTGGCCCTTAAGAAAAATAGCACAAGCCCACAGAAGACCACAGCAAAATGTAAATCAGCACCGGCTGTTCAGAGAACTCCTAAAAAACCTCCCGTTGTTAAAGCAGCCAAAAATAAAACGCCACTCCAAAGCACGACAGAGCGTTCTCAGGCTGGCAGGTCAATGCCTGCTGTGGTTCCTCCAAGGAAGGTTCGACAGAGTCCTGCTCCAGCCTCCACTGTGGAAAAGCTGGGCCTGAAGAAGGGCCCCCGCAAGGCCTTCGACTTGTCCCAGCCCTCCCTGGAGAGCCTGGCTCTGCTGCGCAGCCACGGCAAAGCTGCAGGAAGAATTGGAGTTGCACAGAAAAAAAGGACCAAGCAGATCGAGGCTCAGCGTTTGTCTGTAAAATATAATAAAAAAATGCTGATCTGCCAAGACCGGCATTATCCAAGGCAGACAAGGCCTAAAAGAAGTTTGAAAAATTCTGCAGGAAGTTTGGAGATCAGAAACAAAGTTACCAAAGCCTGTGCAAAGCCTGTACCAAAACCTGTGGAACAAAAACCTCAAAGTTTTGAACTGGCAGCGCTTAAAGAATCTGTTGAAAACCAAAGGGAGAAAAAAAGAGAAGAGGCTGCTTGTCCTTCTGCCAGTGAGAGAAAATTTGAGAGCCTCTCTGTGGAGGAGGTGGTAAGTGCCCCTAAAATGCCTCATTCTTTAGACTGGAACAGAAAATGGGAGGGTGGTAACAGTGTGGTGGTTCCTCCTGCCCCTATGGATTCAAGTCTCTCTTCCACTGCACTTGGAGATGATAAAGATGAGTCTTCAGGAAAAGGTTGCACTGTCCTGCCTGAGTGTGAGGTGAAAACTTCAAAGCAAAATGGGTGTAAATCAGATGAAAGCAGTGATGAAGGTGATGATAATCTGTTTTTAACCCAGTTAGATCCTGTGGATATGGAGTTGTGTTCTCAGGAGGAAAGTTTTGAAGATACTGCTATAGGTAGTAAGACCCCAGAGGAGATGGATGTTGATGAAAGCCTTCAGCAGAATGAACCCTCAGCTGTTGTGAAATGTAAGGACAAAGACTGTATGGAACAGGTGGAAAAACCTGGAGAATACTGCAGTAAACACCCAGCCACCAGCCCAGGGGCAGATCACGTGTTTGCCAAGCCTTCTCTCCTGCCACCTAAAATAAGAAAGCCTTCCACCACCAAAATTTTCAGCTCAGCAAGTTCTTCACGGAACGCAGCCTTCAGCAAAGATCTCGAAGATGTCAGAAAGTTGCCTCCACCTTCAAAAAGCAAAGTGAATGCAGCCAAATTGGCAGTGGCCAGGCCACCACTGTATCCAAAACCTGCACCAGCAGGAAATCCAACATGCAAATCTCCAAGTTTCAGTAATGTACCTCAACCCCTTAGTTCCAATAATGTTCTCCAGTCACAAAATAGACACTATGACAATGCTTCAAATATTTCCAGAGGGCCTGGCCGAGAAACCTACTCTTTTCTTGGCGCTCAGCAGCGTGATTACAGCATTTTTGTTAACCAAGTCCTAAAGTGGACTTACGAAATGTTTGCAAACTTCAGCCACTTTGGAACTCCAAATAATCTTCTGCAGTCCATAGTAGCCTCTGTTCCTGTCCAATTTCAGGGCTACAATGACTATTTTAATACATTTTTTCCCTTGATGATGCTCAACGCCTTTGAAACAGTAAGTACCTTTCTGCCTTCTGCTTTGGTTTCATCAACACTGATGAATTTTACCAAGAGATTAAAACCTGGTTTATGTCCTCTTTTTACCTTTGAAAACATTCAGATACAGATCAGAATAGAGGAATGATTTGGGGTAGATAATACAAACAGCTGTGTTTTAAGACTGAGGACTACCAGAGTTAACTCGGTGAAGTTTGTTTTTTCCTGGGTGCACATTCACAATAAAAGGAGTGGCAAAGGATGCAGTTCCTCTCTCAATAGCATATAAAGCTCGAAACAGAAATCTTCCAGGAACTGATGTCTTTCAATGACAGAGGATAAAAACCTAATGTTTTGGTTTCTGTTGAGAACTTACATGAGAGAGCAGATTAATCCAGGAAGTACTTTTTCCCCAGTGGTTATTGGTTTATAGTTTAATAGTGACAAAACACAGTGTTCCTTCAATTAATGTCTGAATGCCTTCAAGTTCAGTCATTGCATCACTTCTTCTATAGAAATAAGGTAAAAATAAAGCAAATGCCAGGTTAATACTGGTGTTTTAAGGTGACAATGCAGTCAGGGAAAGCTCAAGAGTAATTGTGAAGAGCTTTAATAAAGTACATGAAATGGACAAGTGGCAAGGAAGAACTTCTGTTTGCCCTGTGTGTTTACATGTAATGGGTATGTTTATGTGAAAAAAAGAAAAGGGGTAAAACCCTTGGTATATTTATTTGACAGTCTCATAGTTTTATTTCATTTCTTTTATTTGCCCTTTGAGTCATGATAACCTTTTCTTCTGATATACTAAACCCTTCAGTTGTTTCCTTTTCAACATGTAGCTGGCACAAGAATGGGTAGAAAACCAAAGAGCAAAAGAGAAAAGTTACTGCTTCTACTTACAGAACTTTTCTGCTGACATGAATACAGCACATTTTACAGGTGAGGGGTTTTCTTTTATAAAATCTGATTTTCAAGTAGATGATGCATTATAATGAGCTGGCACTTAGAGGCAGAGTTTTTTGTGTTTGCCTTAAATATAGAAACGATTTCAACTTTGCTATTCTACAGAATGCATGTAAGAGAAGTAAGTATTTTGCAGGAAATTTGTGCCTTCCATATCTTTCAGCTGGGGATTTTTTTTCCAGCTTGTTTTAATAAAATTGTCCTTGTTTTTCTCTGTTTTTATACAATGCTGTGCTCAGGCTTAAGAGTGCAGGATGGAGTTTAAATTTTCACCCTAATCTTTTGCTACAGCCTTTAACAGCTCTAAAAGTTAACAGTACTCCTACAGTCAGAAAACATTTGTAATTATTTTCTTTTCAATGTTGTGATTTTAATTTGTCTTTTGGGTAGCTCATCTACGAGAGAGTGATTTGGCAAGACAGCTTCATCCGAAGGAGGATGACTTAATCCTTTTGGTGGTCCACAAGGAGAAGGATGCTTTTGGGGAAGAAAGTGGGATGGAGAACCACATAGTGAATCATGTTGGCCTTGTGACACGATTTTCTCGTGCATCTGGCTATGCAAATAGTGAGTAACAGGGCTGGAAGTAAAAATGGGATCCTTCTTGGTGCCATAAAATGCTTCTTCATAGCTGGTTGTTGGTAGCTGTAATGTACCATTGGCCTCAGAGGAAATGGAATTGTTTGTCCTCTGTAGCAGGTCTCTTCCAGGCTAGAGGCTTTGTAAAAATCAGGAACTGAAGCTGCAGCCCTGCTGTCCATCATTTTTCTAGAATTTAATGTAAAAACGGGAACTAGCGATGAGTAAATGCTCTGCATGCATCTTTAGGATGGTATTGCCAGGAGATAAAAAGTGCCATGAACTTCTGTGGTCTCACTGCCTAAAATTGTCACTGTCCTTGGGAACTGAAACTCTGAATTGGTAATTACCATGTACCCAGAACCTGCCTTATTAAAGCAGTGGTCTGAGTAGTTGTACAGAGCACTGGTTTTTTTAATTTGTTTTTTTTTTTTTTTTTTTTTTTTTGTGGGGATGGGAAAGTGTTGGAATTTTGCAAGAATTCATTGCTGATTCTCTAGTAGAAATAGCATCTTGTTCTGGTGAATTCATTGAGTGACTTACTGGAGTATCTTTCAGTTAATGATTTGGGTAGTTTTTGAATTAACAACTTATTTTTTTATTCTTCTTTAACAGGACAAAAAGAACAGCAAACTGCCTGTCATCTTACTGTGCAAACCCGAGGCAATTTGTCATTCTTCATCCGTAAGCAAGTGAAGTGTGTGGTGGTTGGCTCCCTGGTGACCACACACAGGAAATTCAAAGGTCTGCTGCTGCTGAGCAGGAGCCCCCTGGCTAAACCCATCATAAATCCAAGTTATAATGACTTCTGTCCCAGAGATCTGCCTGTTGCCTCAGGAAGTGCTGTAAGTCCTGCAGCTGGGAGTGCCAGGGTTAACAGAACAAGCATTTGGGTTTCTTGAGTTTTGCAGGTTTGGTTTTTTGTGCTGGCTTTTGAGATGACCAAGAGAAAATAATCAGGATTCAAAAGCACAGAGACAACTGCCCTCTTCTGAGTTGGCTGCTGGGGTGGGGAGAGGAGTCTGAACTTTCTCAGGTGTTTGTGCTCTATTGTTATAGTGAACTTCAAACTGCTTTCAGTTTTGTTTCCCCTTAGCGGGGAAGTGTTCAGGAAATGAATCATAGGATGGAAAAGGTATTGTAAAATAAAAGTTGTGGAGAGTGAACAAAACCTTTGTTACAACTTCAGGTGAGGGTGGGGTGTGCATCTTGAGCAAACCTAGAATCAAAAGCTTCCCTTGCCCTTCTAGCTTTTGAGTTCTGGCTGGAGAGGTGAGGACATTCTGAAAGTAAAGAAAATTGATGTGGAAGGTGTGATCAACAATAATTCTTTTTTTTTTGCCCTGTCTATTCCTTCAGGCTTCATATATGAATGAATACAATGAAGATCAAAAGAGAGCCATTGAGACAGCTTATGCCATGGTAAAGCAACACCCAGGACTTCCCAAGATCTGCCTTATCCATGGACCACCTGGGACAGGGAAATCAAAAACTATTGTAGGACTCCTGTCCCGTGTTTTGAGAGAGGTAAATGAACATGGATGTGTGCTGGGGTTTGGTTTAGATGAATGTACAGTCTGGCTTCTCAATCCCAAGTGAAAGCAATCTAAAGAGCTTGTTTTGGTTTGTTGTTAATTAATCTACAGAACACAAGGAATGATAAAACAGCTCGGAAAAAAAATTCCAAGATTAAGCCAAACCGTTTTCTAGTTTGTGCGCCATCAAATGCTGCTGTTGATGAACTCATGAAAAAGATCATCGTTGCATTTAAGGAAAAATGCCAAAACAAACAGGAGCCTTTGGGTATGGTTTGTTTTTAAATTCTGTTTTAATGTTAAATGGGCAAAACCTGGAGGAGGAACTGAAGCAGTTGATCATGTACTGTACTTGCACGCTCCTCTGAGCAGCTTCTTCCTCTTGCAGAACATGATTGGTACATCCTCCTACTGTTGTTAACTTTAATGTGCTTTTCTGAAAGGTGTATTGTGGGGATTTTTAAATAAATTACACTTTGGTTTATATAGACATTGACCCTTTCCTCATGCTATTAGTTTAAGTACTCCTTGGGGATTTGAACACAAGTCCCTTGCCTTTATTTTGAATAAAATTGGACTTTGTGGATCATGGGAAACAGACTGGTGAAAATTTTAATGTGTCAAAGCCTCTCATTTTTCCTCCTCCTAGTTTGTGACTAATACAAAGTAGATGAATTCTGTATAAGACATCTAGTTTGTGACAAGGGGAAAAATATCTTCACTGTAACCAAATGTTATTTTGGTATTGACTTACCAATTGTGTTACTTGAGGTGGGTCAGCGTTCTCCAAGTTAGGTATTCTAGAAGTTTTAGATAAACCTGAGAATAAGAGGTAGTTTCCTTAATTCAAAATAACATTCTTACTGTTAGCCACCACTAAAATGTGGGCAACATCTTTAGTTTTTAGAGTTTGGAATTACCAAATTTTTTGTAGCTGCATTTAAGTACAAGTCAAGTGTTGAAAACTCCAGATAAGTAGAAGAGCCTTGTTTGAGATCCATGATGTCTACATTTTTTAAACTGTCATAGCAAAGCATAGAGACAGTTGGAGTAATTTAAGAGTATTTTGACTCTGATTTTGTAAACAGGAAATTGTGGTGATATCAAATTAGTGCGACTTGGTGCAGAAAAATCAATCAACAATGAAGTCCGGGGATTCAGCCTGGATAAGCAAGTTGAACACAGAATGAGTAAGTAACATGGAAATCAGACTTATCTTCAGTCTTTTCTAAGAGCTTGGTGATGATTTCATCATGGGATTAGAAGAAGGAAGATTTTTTTACAATAGCATTTCATAAAACATTGTTTTTCTCAGTCCTAGTGGGGAAGTGGCAGTTTATGCATGAGTCAGAATCTAAGGAAAAGGAAAGAAATGCTATAAAGAAATAAGCAAGGTGACTTTTTTCTTTAAGAAATTACATTGTGTACATGTTAATGCCATCATTTTTTAAGCAGCGCAGCATTTGACAGCTACAATTGGAAGCAATTGTCATTGTCTTCATTGTACAAGACAAATCTTCAATAGAAAATCGGAAAATGCAGCAAAAAATGCCTTTGTCCAATTTGGAGCCACTGTAACAGTTTTTCTGTTCTTCCTTTATTTATTCCTTTTGTTTATTACAGAAAGAAAGCCAGGTGATGGTGACCAGGACATTCAGAAGAAGAAAGAAGCTCTGGATCAGAAGCTGGACATGCTCTCTCGAGAGCGTGCCATGCACAAATGTGAGAAGAGAGAGGTAGCAAGAAAATTTTTAATCCTCTTTGTGTTTTTTGTGCTCATAACACAAAAAGAACTCTGGTTTTGATGTCACTGTCTCTTCACCTGCTTTTTCAGCTAATGGAAAAGTTGGTAGCACCATGAAAGGGAATGGAGAACATTACAGGAATTTTTTTATTTATGTCAGTATTTTCCACTGGTTGATCTTGCCACTTGTTGCTCTGTCATTCAGTAGTCTTCAATTGGTTCTGTCACCAGTTGTATTTTTAATGTAACAATATTTATAAATCATGATGGTTTAAGCTGATGATAGGTTTCAAAGCTCTGTTTTTGTTTCCCTGAAAATACAGGAAGATAGCTCATGACCTGAGATACTGGAATATGTGTTGCACTTGAAGTTTTCAATTTTTTTTTTGTCTAAATATTTGGTATTTATGCCAAATGAGAAATTTCTGGTGGTAAACCATTTCTCAGTAAGATCTGGGTTTGTGTGTTGCAGTGCCTAAATATGGTGACAGCTTTCCAAGAAACTGATTGGCTTCTTCAGACACATTTGATACTGAAAGACAGTCTGAGCAAGGCTATATGTTTAGGAAATTATTTAGGGCATGGGAGAAAAAAGGTATATGGGAAATGGGTGATGCTAAAGGTGGTTTTTCCCCATCTAGAGTCAAATGTTAAATGATGAAATTGGCAGACTTGCAAAGGAGAGACAACAACTCGCTTCTCAGCTAAAGGAGGTAGGAGAATTTATCTCTAATAAACTTCAGCTGATGTATTTTTATGCTTGGTGTCCTTTCATTGTGGTGAAATTTGGTTTTATAAAGTAGAGGGTAAATGGATCCAGGCCATGAGCTGAGTAAGTTATGGCCAGGCAGCTGTGCAGTCTGGGTGTGCTCAGGCTGCATATTGGGAAAAAGCCTGAACAGAAGCATTCACTGTTGCAGTTAAGGCTGAATTTTAACCAGAATGTCCTGTTGTGCTTGAAGGTTCGGGGGCACTCCCAGAAAGTGCAGGCAGACATCATCCTGGAGTCTGACATCATCTGCTGCACGCTGAGCACCAGCGGGGGCAGCCTGCTGGAATCGGCTTTCTCCCGGCAGGGGCTCGATCCCTTCAGCTGTGTCATCGTGGATGAGGTCAGTGCAGCTGTGGGGAGCTGCAGCCTCCTCCACCTCCACACCTGCCCTGGGCTCTGCTTGGGTAGCTTGGGGCTCTTTGGCTGCTGCTGCAATATTTGTGGCTTGCCTGCCCTGTCCCTAGTAGAACCACGAGGGGAAAGAAGAATTTTTAATTGATTCTTTTCCTGTGTTGTTTGGTGCTGTAATGGCAGACAGCTTTTATTTAGAACCACGCTTCAGCCATGGTTTTTTTGCTTCAGAGATTTCCAGATGGTTGGTTTATATTTATATCTGTTTGGAGGGCTTTGCATATATAATAATATATAATAATAAAATAAATCTGTTTGTACCTTTTTACTAGAGAAAAGTCCTTCTTTTCCCACTTTTTAAAAATTATTATTTTTTAGAAGACTTAAAGCATTTGAGTTATTCTGGCTGTGTTACAAGAAATTTGATGCACTTCCCTGCTTTGCTTACAACTTCTGCTTTTGTCCTGTTTGCATATCCTAAAGGCAGGGCAGTCCTGTGAGGTGGAAACGCTGATTCCTCTGATCCATCGCTGTAACAAACTTGTCCTCGTTGGAGATCCCAAGCAGCTCCCTCCTACTGTCAAATCAGTCGTAAGTGTTCAAGCTCTTTGCTTTTTTCTTGCCATAGAATGGATGTGGTTAAAGAACAGTATCTTTAGAAAATATTTAAAGAGGTGAAAAGGGTACGTTTTAATGGGGCAGTACAAATTTTAAGCTGGGAATTTGGTTTGTGAGGGATGTTGTGTTGCAGTAAGCTCCTTTCTCATTTTGGGAGCTTCAGTCACTACCCCATTACTTAAGGAGGATGAAGACTTCCTGTTGTATGGGGACTTCCTGACCCTACAGGTGTTTAAGGATAAATATATAGGAGCACATCTTTGTCTCCAACAGTAAAAGCTGTTTTAATCACCTGGTAAAGAAAGGAGTAAAACCAGGCTGGCTTCTTTCGAGGTGTAAATTGTCTAGAGGTTGTGTGTTTGTTTAACAAGATCCCACCTGGAAAGTCTTGGATTTCATTATGGCTGATGTTCTTAAAATTTTACTGTGTTGTGAGTGACAAAGAGAAGTTGTCTTGCTAAAGACTACACACAAAAAATCAGATTTGTGCAGACAGCTTTTACTGAAATAAGACCGACACATGTAGAAAACTGAAGTGCGAGTAGTTATCATTTTGTCAGCAATTTAGAAGTTTAAGACACCAAATACTTTGACTGGTGGGGAATGAGATGCCAGCTGAAATCTCCTGTTCTCCCTGTGGCAGAAAGCTCAGCAGTATGGCTATGACCAGTCTTTGATGGCTCGTCTGCAGAGGCACCTGGAGGAGCAAGTGCAGAGGAACGTGCTGCGCAGCCTGCCTGTGGTGCAGCTGACAGTGCAGTACAGGATGCACCCAGACATCTGCCTCTTCCCATCCAACTATGTTTATGGCAGGACTCTAAAAACTGCCAAGTGAGTAGCTCTCTATTCTTTCTGAGCAGAGCGTATGTCAAAGCAATTTTTTCATCTCAGGGTATTCTTGTGAGTCTAGAAATGCTTGAGGTTGTGGGAGGGGGTAAGAGGGTTAATAGGAGAAAGATGTGCATTCCATCTCTGCTAGTGCTGGGTGTGATAGATGAGGTAATTAGATCCCTTAAAATTATGCATACAGAGTGCTGAGAGTTCATTTTCAGGCCTCAATCTACTTGGGTAGTAGGGAAAGTTAAGGATTCTGGGGAGAAAAAGAGCTGGAAGTTACAATTATAAAGTGATTAAGGTCAGAAAAAACTTTTCTTTCCATCAAGCTCAAGTGTCAACCATTTTCACCATTAAATCATGTCTTCACATGCCATATCCACATGATTTTTGGACACTTCCAGAAATGGTGATTCTCACTTCCCTGGACAGTCTGTTCCAATGCTTTACAACCCTTTCTGTGAAAAAACTTTCCTTATATCTAATCCAAACCTCCTTTGGTGAAACTTGAGGCCAGTTCCTCTCCTCCTGGAAAGTTGCTTGTGTTTGATGATCATGATGTCAATTAATGAAGTATAAGTTCTTAGAATTTCTTAAGTGTATGGTTGCCTAGTGATAAAAATGTCATTTCCAGGGCAATAGAGGAGAACAGATGTTCTTCAGAGTGGCCATTCCAGCCCTACCTGATTTTTGATGTAGCTGATGGTCGTGAGGAGCGAGACAATGAGTAAGTCCTGCATTCTAATTCAGCCAAAGTTTAGATTTTCTGAGAGTTAATTGCCTACAGAAGAGTTGTGTTCTCTCCTTTGTTGTTCCAATATGCATCAAGTAGCTAGAACTGCATTTTCCAGCTGATAAGATTTAATTTCATAAACAACATAGGTTTTCTTAAATCTGAAACTGGTTTTAATCCTGGTTTGACTCGCTGTTAGATGCCAGTAAATGCCTGTTAACTTCAGGAAGAGTTTGAATTCCTGATTTTATCAGCTATTTCCCTTTCCCAGGTGCACAGTGAGGAGATGCCAGGAGGTGGCAGGCTCAGTCCTCCCCTTTGCCTGTTCTGTAAGGAGAGCACAGCTGGGAGGTGCTGAGGGAACATGGAAGTGCAGCCTTTCAGTGCCTGTGCTTTCCTCAGGGTCTGCTTGCCAAGTTCTTTGGGCCTCTGTGTGAAAAAAGCTGCAAAAGTTCAAAACAGGGGCTGTGACTCAAAATCCCCCAACAAACTGGGCCAAAGCATTAAATTGGAAAGATCTCTCAAAGGTGTTCCTGTAATGTTTCCATTTTGTCCTGTGCAGCTCTTACAGCAATCCTCGGGAAGTGAAGCTGGTGATGGAGTTAATTAGAACAATTAAAGAAAAAAGGAAGGATCTGGGCCTTCGTCGCATTGGAATAATTACCCCTTACAGTGCACAGAAAAAGAAAATTCAGGAGCAACTGGACAGTGTGTTTAAGAATAACAGGTAAAGAAGCCATGAGCTTTCAAATGGGCCTTGGCTCTTGCATATTAATCCTTTGTTTATCCTCTTAAATAATGGCAAAAAGTCTCCAGCTTCTTTCTGTACTGCTAAAATTTGCACTTGGTTGTGCCTTTAAAGGGGGCATGTAACCCTTTTGCCTAAAACAGGCATGGTCTCCTCATGCCATTCTTAGTTATTACCCATGTGCTTTGATTACAGTGCTGTTCTGAATAAAGCTGGTTTAAAAGAACCTAAAATTTCATGCTGTGTGAACCAAAACAGATTTTCAGTAATGATGCTGATCTCAGAAAAGTAAATTCAGCTTTAGGCTCATATACTGAAGGAGAAACTTTCCCTGGGTTGTTTAACACATGAGCATTAAGGATAGTGTTTAGGCTGTTTGCATCAGTGTGTTGCTTAAGAATCCAAGTCAGAAGTAGCAAGCTGCTCAGTTCTGTTTCTCCACCAGCCCAGGAGAAGTGGACACTGTGGATGCATTCCAGGGCCGGGAGAAGGATTGCATCATCGTGTCCTGTGTGCGGGCAAACAGCTCCGAGGGCTCCACCCCAGCATATGTGCAGGCTAACAGCACCAAAGGATCCATTGGGTACGTGTCCTGCAGGGAACTGCAGTCCCATTTCCAGGGACACTGCAGAGAAAGTCATCTTTTTAGTAGGGCTGGTAAGAAAGTTACAGAGAGCAAGTCACTTCTGGCAGTCGGTGAATTAAAGGGTATCTCAGTGCAGGAATTGGTGTTCCTGGTCTGAGATGTCTGAGCAAGAGGGACAGGGGAATGCTGGTGCTGTGCTCTGTATTATGTGCTGATCCCTCCCTCATCCTGCTGCTGCCTGGCTTTGGCAGGATTGGCCTTGGGATCTTGGCTCTTTGCATTATTACTGCAGCAGTTATTGTTCTTGTGGCTTTTGGTACACCTTGTAACTTACTGCATGCTGTTCTCAAAATGAAACCCATTTTCTGTGGCTGTTGCTCCCCTGTTAATATCTGTAAAAGTCTTGTTAATTAGTTGTGTATATCGCTTGGAATGTGCTGTAGCAGACTTGGATCTGGGATTTGTAACTGAATGTGTCTTGTCTTCTAAGATGGGGCAGATTAGCAGGAAGTCTTAACTCAGGATTGCAGATTTCTTGATTTTTATATGTTGTTTTTTTCTGCCTGAAACAGAAGGAACTAAACTGAGTGTGCTGTTTACCCCCAGAGCACTTAGAGCAGTTCCTGTAACTTGCAGATCATTTTAGTTTAAAAAAATGGTAGTGAAAATATGAAATATGCCTTCTTAGAGTTCACTGCCTTCTAAGTTAAACTAGGAAAAATCTGGTCACATAAACAAAAATCTTTCTTTCTACACACAAGTTTCACTAAGCTGCTTATGTTTCTCTGATACTCATTCTCTGCAAGAAAAATGTCTTTTAATTGTGCTGATCCACTTTGATGAGAGAAGGAATCCAAATCTTATGATAAACAACAATAATGCCTTTTGAAGATTTCTTAATCTGATTGAGTTTGGGAAGGAAGGCAGCTGGAACCTGCCAGTTCTTTTGGCTGACACAAGACTTAAACTCTGTGTGCTCTTTCAGCTGGAACTTTCCAGCTTACTGTATTCATACATTAATACAGAAAAGTTTATATATTCATGCTGTGCCAGTGCAGTGTCTTGGCAGCTGTACATGCTGATGGCTTGGACATCTCTGTTTCAGTGTCAGGTGTCCTTGGCAAGGTGTGATGGGAGATTTGCCACACCCTTACCTATGATCTTGTAGCCTGAGGAAAGGATTTTGTTCTCTAGGGTTGCTAGTCCAGCATTAGATTTACTCTAGAAGTAACTGGGAGAAGAAAACTCCAGGGAATGACAATGGATTTTTTCCCCCACTCCTTGCTGATAAAATAATCTTCCTGTCTTTCAGTTGTAAAAGCTGTCAGGAGTGTTTAGTAGTCTTTCAAGGTCCCCCTTCATTCATTTCTCAAGACCTAGAAAACTCTTCTCTGTGCTGCTGGATCCACTCCCCTGTCTGCTTCCTGCTTCTCTTATTTCCTGCACTGTCCAAATTTTTTGAGGTGATTCTGTGGTTTTTTGCAGTTTTCACTGCAGGGTTATGAATTTGCTGCAGATGAGGTTTCAGTGCAGTGACAACAGAGTCAGGCATTGATAGTGAACCTGCTCAAATTAGGTTGGATTTTTGAAATGTGGATTTTGTTAGTAAAGAAAAAGCTGTGTATTTTGGAAGCTTTTTCTTTAGAGTAGAAATAGTTGATATTAGTCTCACAAACCTTTTTTTGAATTCTGGTAAGTGAGTGCTAACAGAAATCAACCTTTAAGAATACACTCAGCCTTTGTTTAGGTTTCAGTACTGTGGTTTGTGATCCCTGAAAGCCAAACTAGGCAATTTTCCTAGTGCAAAACCAGACTTCTGCAAGGCTGTACTCTCCCCTCTTGAAGCATGACAAAGCAACTCTGCCTTGACGTGCTTCCAGTGCAGGTCACCTTTAAAATAAAATATTCATGTTCAGTGTTCAGTGTTTCAGTAGGGTGTTTTCCCATTAACCATGCCAAATATTATTAATCTACTTCAGTTTGAGTCAAAAAGAAGCTTAAAGTCTTGATAGGTGAAGTGAGGTTGATGTCCTCAGTACTTTGAGGAACGTTTAAGGAAGCAGTGGTTGGCATTAAGAGGGGATTTGCTCTAAGAAAGGAAACATCAACGGCAAGAGCTGGAAAGAACTGGAATTCCCTGCAAGGAATCAGTAGTGAAAGAAAAAAAACACAATTCATGCTCAGCCTTTCACGAAAGGCAGGGCTGCTGCTGCAGGGTCTGGGGAGAAACTGCTGCTGTTAATTTCAGTGACATTTAATTTTACATCTTTTTCTCCTAACCCTTTAAACCTTCTTGTGGAAGAAGTCGTTTAGGAGCTTAGTTTTTTGTCTTGTCACCCAGGTTCCTGGCGAGCCTCCAGCGACTGAATGTCACCATCACCCGAGCCCGCTTCAGCCTCTTCATCCTGGGCCGGCTGCAGACACTCATGGTAGGTGCAGTGGCAATGCAAGGGGCTCTGAGAGCCACCCCTGAGGGCTGGGGCACCGAGCACCATCCTCAGACTGCTCCAGTCTGTGCAAGGGAATAAATTTTGTGTCTTGGAGAGTTTTTGATTTTTGTGTTTTTCGAAGGGCGGGAGGGTTGTTAGTTAGCCGCTAGGGGGCGCTGAAGCCCCGCGCCTGTGAGGGAAACCCCTGGAAATTGAGAAATTTGTCATTTTTGGAAGTTCTGATGGTTCAAAGTGCCTTCCCTGTGTTACAGCAGCCAGAGTGTCTGTTGCTGTTTTGCACCTGAAACATAAGATTCTTCCATTCCAGAAGGAACATAACAGTGGTTTCCATGACAGTTGTGTCAGGTACCTTGATTAAAGGGGTTGTGCATCCTCTGACACCTCTGTCCATTTGTGTTGATTTCTTGCTGGTAACAGGAGTGGTTTTTTTGTTTTTTCCTTTTTTTTTAAAGGAAGATAAAAACTGGAATCACTTGATTCAGGATGCTCAGAAAAGAGGCGCCATCATTAGGACAACAGAAAAAAATTACAAGAAAGAGGCTCTGAGGATTTTGAAGCTTAGGCCACCAGGACAGCTCCCAGCCAAAGGAGGGACAATGACATCTCCTGTGGTGCAGGCTGGTTCTTCTAGTGGCAAGAGGACTGAGCCTGGAAATTCTGGGAACAACCCAGAGGAACTTGCTGCTGGCCCTGGCCATGCAGTGCCCCAAGGAAGCCGAGGGCCCACACAGCCTACAGAGACTCCAGCTGCAGATTCCAATAGGGGCACTGCCCCTCCCTCCATGGGGGCTCCAGCTGCAGATTCCAGGAGGGGCAGTGCTCCTGCATCTGTGGGGGCTCCAGTTACAGATCCCAGGAGGAGCAGTGCTCCTGCATCCATGGTAGCTCCAGCTGCAGATCCCAGGAGGGGCAGTGCTCCTGCATCTGTGGGGGCTCCAGCTGCAGATTCCAGGAGGAGCAGTGCCCCTGCATCTGTGGGGGCTCCAGCTGCAGATTCCAGGAGGAGCAGTGCCCCTGCATCTGTGGGGGCTCCAGCTGCAGATTCCAGGAGGAGCAGTGCCCCTGCATCTGTGGGGGCTCCAGCTGCAGA
>VZUI01095277.1:0-23718 GCA_013401135.1 Cettia cetti
CTTTCTTTCTTTCTTTCTTTCTTTCTTTCTTTCTTTCTTTCTTTCTTTCTTTCTTTCTTTCTTTCTTTCTCTCTCTTTCTCTCTCTCTCTCTTTCTCTCTCTCTTTCTCTCTCTCTCTTTCTCTCTCTCTCCCTTCCTTCCTTCCTTCCTTCCTTCCTCCCTTCCTCCCTCCCTCCCTCCCTCCCTCCCTCCCCTCCCTCTCTTCTTTCCTATATCAATCTGTTTGATGCAACCCTTTCCAGGCTAAGCTGCCCCACTTCCAGAGAACAAGACAAAAGGGGAAGAATTCTCATAAGGAACAGCTGGAAAAAGACAGTAGCCTGAGAAACTGGCTGACCTTTTTGATGCATTCAGCTGTCTAGCCTTATATTTGTCCTTTAAACAATTTGTCAAAACCAAACAAGCCCAAAACAACCAATCAGCAGGAAAAGAAGAGCCCAAACAAAACAAGAGAGACTTCCTTTTCCAGCCTTGCCCTTCTGCAGTTGCTGGTCTGAAGCAGTTTAATCTAAAGCAGGCTTTGGCAATTGCTGGAGAAAGCAATGTCCGTGATGGGTATTTAGAGACCAGGGCTTGCCTGCCATACACTGTCCAGGGGTTTATTACCTGCTGAAAAAGCTTAATGTGCTTCAGGTGCTATGTGATGTCCAGATGTCGTGGCAGAAGCCGCTTGGAGAGTGCTGGTGATAGAAATGCTGCTGGGTGAATGCAGAAACATTAGTGCCAAATGTGATATTTAGTCCCAGTTCATCTGTTTGCAGAGAAACCCAGGCTGAGCTGCTCAGGGCCAGAGGCCCATCCATCCCAGTACCCTGTGCATGGCAGTCAGCTGTAGCAGGTTCTAAATGCACAATATCAGGGCATGCAGATCGTGGCTCAGGGCCAGTGATTTGTGGTGCTGGGATTTCCGGAGCCAGACATAGTGCCTTTGTATTTAACAGCCCCTGGGGATTTTGCTTCCAGGAATTTACCTAGCTAATTCTAAATCCCTTTGTACCCACAGTTTCCTGTGGTGCAGCAGTTTCACAGCTTAACAACACATATTGTTTAGTGTTGCCCATTTTTTCATACCTTGAAGCTGGGTGAGTGTTCTCTGCTGGATGCCACTCAAGGTCTGCCCTGGATTCAGCTCACACAGGAAGAAAGGATGGATGGGTGGATGGAATCTGAAATAATGTTGCTGTTGTGATCAGATGTGCAGATGTCAGTAGGCCACAAGCAGGTTGTGTTTTAGGAGCCAAGACACAGCTCCTCACCTGCCTGGTTGCTAACAGGTTGCAGGGTGCTGTCTGCATTAGGGTCAAAGGGAATTTTTGAGAATAAACAGGACAAGATGGGCACAATCTGGGTAGGGAATGAAGGGCACCATGGACCCAGATGTGTTTGTCATATCAGTAGAAGATGGTGAGATTGAAGGCAGCATCTCCTGTCAGGAGTGAGGAAATTGTGTTCTAACAGCTTTATGCCCAGGTCAGGTAAGGAAAAGAGAGTTGCAGGCTGTGATCTGTATGGAAAAGCTTGGAAGCAGGACCTTGAAGTGGGAAATCCTACAGGGAGAAAGGACACAGCCCCCATTGTTGCAACACATGAAGGGACTGATTTCTCTACAGAGGTCAGTGAGACCAACCTGGCAGACACAGTTGTCCCTTTCATCTGAGCAGTGACAGCTTTTGAGCTAAAACCCACCAAGTGGCTGGGCCCTGGCAAGGTAGAATAGCTGTGTTTAAATTAGGTCACTCAAGAAATTCAACTTATCACAGCCACCTGCATCATTTCTACCCTTATCAGGAATAGTAGTTGTTGGGAATTGTTCAGCAAGCTATGGCTCAGGCATGGGGGATTTAAAAATTGTTCTCAAATCCACATATGGTAAAAGCATCATGGTGCTTTATTTCCCAATGAACACGAGTGATGAAGCAGAAGTGGGAATGTTTTCTACTTAGAGTTCAATTTCCAGAATTGCTCAGCTCCCATTTAGGCAACAAAGTCATTGGCCAGATGTGGGAAAGAGACAGTCAAAGGGATGGTGCTGAGCAATCCTCTGTGGCTCCTTCCTCGAATGAGAAATTCAAAGCCTCCTCAGCTGACTGTGAGCCTTATCCAAGGGCTATTTATGGATCCAGAGACTGTTTAAAAGCTTCATGGTTGACCTCAGGCACACGCTGGATGGTCAACACATTTTCCTGGGAAAGCAGAGTGCAATTCAAGATTTCTTGTAACTTTTTTTGTTCACCTGACACATGTGCTCCAAAGACAGTGAAAGATGAGAAAATAATATGGGCTTGATAAATGACCAAAAGAAAGTTTCCGATCTGCAGCCGTTCCCATTATTCTTCTTATTCTTGGCATCAGCAGAGTTATGGCAATCTCCCCCTTCCCCCCTTCCCAAACTACTCTGTTAACTTTTTTTTTTCCTGTCAAATTCACAGGAGTGGCACCTGGGAGCATTTTGACCAAGGGGAAATTGACTGAGCAAAGTTGCCTCTTTTCAAATACATTTTCTTGAGGGACTGGAATGAATGAGAATCATAGTCATAACATGGCTAAACAATCTTTGTTTAACTTAATGCAATATAATAACCTAAGTGTTGCAACACAGCTCCTTGCTGTGACATCCTTTTTCCATTTGCTTAATTTTCACCCCAAACACACGCTGTTAATAAGCTGCTGAGAAAATACAGCTCTTGTGACAAAATCCAGAAACTCAGCCCCTGTATGGTGTGTTAGATACACAACTCTTATTTGGACTGGCAAGTGGCACTGAAATTGGTATTGCAAAATAGATCCATTTTTCTTGCTGCCAAATGTGATGGACAGATGAAAAGGGAGGGTTGGAGAAGTGGATGGCAATAAGCAGAGAACAAGTAAAATAAAATCCCTGACAGAACGGTAACATGTGAGTTAGAATAGACACGTGATTGCCAGAAGGGAAATGCAGGATGCGGGGTGCTCTGTCAACAGCCAGAGTTAAAATAAATGTCACACTGGCACTGAAAACTACAAGATTAAACTCCTCCTGGTGATTTATAATTTACAAGAGAAAAAGGCAGACAGACACCCAGTGACTGAGCTCCAAAGAAAAACTCCTATTGACTTTAGTGGCTTTTGGAGAGGATCCAGTGCAGTAAAGGTTTAGATCTGATCTCTGAAGTCAGAGTATGTTTGACCAGTGATTTTAATCAGCAGAATCAGGCTCTTAATCACACTTTGGTTTACATTTACTGCCTTTTTACTTGCTTTGTAGCAAATAAAAAGTCATACTTGTTCTTTAGGAGCTAAGTGAAAGTAAATAAAGACTGCCATAAAATTTGGACATCTTTAAATTAAAAGACAATTACATTAAGGAATATGAATAACCCTTTCCCCTTCATTTTACCAAACCAACCCAATGCTTTAGAAAAGTCTGAAATAAACTCTGATTTTGTACAAACAGCAATATCTTGAAAGTTTAATAAATTGTCCTGCAGATTGCTTGGGAAAGGAGATTTCTCCAACAGAAAATACAAAAGAATGTCTTCCTTAGTGAAAGCTGAAAAATGCATTTAATATAATTTATAAAAAGTAATTCATACAAAAATGACATAGTGCCATGTGGAAAATAGGAAATAAGGTACAAGGACACTGGTTCCCAGATCTTTACCCTTCCCACAGCTACAGCATTCTGTGACTTTTTCATTAAGGATTTCCAGATTTCACCTGGAGAGTGCATTTGCCAGGCATTGAATACTGAGATCCAAGTTGCAAAATCAAGGACAGAATGTAAAAAAAAAAAAAAAAAAAAAAAAAAAAAAAAAAAAAAAAATCCAGTATTGACCACTCAAACCTTTTCTGAGAGTCTCAAGTGTGTTTGAGGCAACAAGACCAGTGTTCAGCACATTTCCTTTGTAGAAAAGCCAATGTCTTACAGTGGTATCCACTTCTCTAGCAGTGGATGGTTTACAAGCACATAGAAAACAGGAAAATTCTGCTGAGGCTCTCCACACATTGGAAGTGGCTGTGCAGGGGCTCTATTAGCCCTGGACAATTTGCACTGGCATTCAAACCAAAGAAAAGGCTGCCTGTTTGACACGTTTCCTTCAGGAACACTGAGCTACAGAGAGGACTGGGGGGAGCCAAATGAACTGCAAGTGATCTACCAGGGATGGAGAATTCAAACATATTGTACTTGGATATTGATGGGTATTGATGATTTTGTAGAGTTATTTAATGGATGAGTTTTCTTTTCAGTTAGACCCCTCTGAAAGCTGGAGACACACAAGTTATTTTTAAATAACAGGCAGATTTCAAACCTCAGAAGCCTATGTCTTCCCAAAAGAGGGAACATTTCAGATGATAACTAACAAAATTACTTTTCTGTTGACTGACTGTAGTTTTTTGCAGAATCTCTAGCTTCTATCTACAAAAACCAAATAAAATGGGTGATTAACAGTTTCCAGTGTTCCATAAGTTATGTCAAGCTCTGTCAAAGAGCTCCTGGCCTGTTCAAAGGGCTGTCTGAAGGGATTACAGCTCCCTCATGTTGATGAGATCCTCTGCACAGAGACCTGGCTCAACAAGGCTGAGTCAGAGTCATGGATCTGTGAGCAGAGTCCTTTTGAAGAGTCAGGAGAAAATCCTTCCCCATGCCACCCCCACTTCGTGGTTCTGCTTCTTGCATAGAACTGGAGACAATTCTGAGCAGAAATTTCTGGCAGCCAAGAGCCAACATATGGCCCAGGCATTGCTCTGGTGCAGAGCCTGTGGCTGTGATCATCCAGGAGAGGAATGACTAACTCTGTGGGATAGCTGGAAATCCCATCACTGACATGGGAAGATGTCTTAACATCAACACTAAGAAAGAAAAGAAAGCCTAAAGTCAAGAAAGAAGGCAAAAGGTACGGCCTGCATTTGGGAAGAAAAAAAAAGGATTATAGCAGTTGCTTTAATGCATAAACATGGGGAAAAATCTGAAAATATCTCTGCTTTGAAGAATGGATACATCTTCATTGTTTGAAGAGGGGGTTTTGCTGCTGGGGAAGAGAAATCAAAACAGCTGCAAGACCTTTGATTTGAAGGACAAAAATTACTCAGAGTATGGGCAAGATTGCCCACATAAGCTCCAAGTGGAGACAAACATGAACCACATGGACAAATAAAAACTCCAAGGAGCAATACCCAGAAACTTAGTGCTGCCTGTCTCTGTGAGACTGGGATTAGATCACACATTAATTGTGATTTTTGTTTGACATTAAAAATTCCTTTGGAGCAGGCTTTGTGTAACAGCAGCATTGCTGGAAAGAAAAGGTCCTGAAAAATGTCTTCATAGTTTTCCGTGTATGTGTATAAATATTAAACTGCCTTCCTTTCAGACATGCCACTGAACTCTGCTCTTGTTTGCATGTTGAACCTGGAAGCTTCTCAAAAGTTTTGCCTACGGATAATTCATGAGTTAAAGCCCAAATTGAAATGCCATGTTACAACTTGTAGAAATGTTAGACAAATATAACGACCATATTTTCCAGTTACCTAATACCCACTCAAAATATGAACCCCAAAAGAACGGAATTGTTTTCATTGCTGTTAACCAAACAATATCACTCCATCTAAATATAGTATGTGATGAAACCAATTTAAATATTGTCCAAGTATTTAACACTGTAAATATTAGACTTAACACTCCATAAAAACAGGCTTTGATGATGTAGGCTGACAAAGGGAGACTAGTTAATTGCAGATTACATCATGGCTAGGACAGCATCACTTCTAGGATAGCCACGATAAATGTGAGGTGCAAAGTAAATCTAATAAAATAAAAACAGTCTCTGTTCAGTGTTCACCTTTATCAGTTTTGCTAACCTTTCTTAGCAAAGATTGAGGGGGAAATGTAGTCCTAGGTAAAGGGGAATCTGGAGTGGTCAAGTTTGCATTTAGGGCCAGATTCAGAAAAATATCCAAATCTGTGTTTGGCTTCTAGGATGGATTTTTGTCCTTTTTACTACAACAGGGCTCATATGTCCTCCTTACATTTTCCTGCAGTGGGAAGATTTCCTGAGTCAAGGTTTGAATCTACCTCATGTTGCTGTAAAATATGACACAGCTCCCTCTGAGTTGGGGAAATAACATTTTAAAGCTTTTGGTTACTGATAACCTCAAAGGATTTCTTAAACTTCTGAGTTCAGATAACTTTCTTGAAAATGGGGACAATTTCCTGGCAATACAGGCCTGATTTTCTTCTTGTATCAACCTGCACCCTTGTGTGTCTATCAATCTGAATTAACCTCCCTTGACATCTGCCCAGATATTAACGTAAAGATGGATTCTGTCCTGTGTTTTAAAAAGGACACTTCTGTGGTACCAGGAAGTCCTCAATGCCCAGCGGTGGGATGTGTCTACATGGGTTTAGCTTCAGGCTCATAATCATAGGAATTTCAGCTTGCAGGTGAGGCCTGGCCCCTCACTTGAACTCCTGAATGGGATGGAGGCATCCATTCCATCATCCTGTCCCCTCCACAAGGGTTTCCAAATGTGCCATAGAGAGGCCTTCACTCTCACTTGCCCAAGACAGCAAAAGTGCAGTTCAATGGACTACAAAAAATGCAATGATTTTCCTGAAAGGACAGCGAATAACTCTGTGTAAGTTCCCAGATGTTATTGTGATGAGCTGATAAAGTATCTTAGGGGGGACCTCATTTATTGTTGAAATCACTGAAGGTGCTGCTGGTGGCTGATGTGACCAGCAAGTGGTAGCCACTGTATTTTGGGCATAAAGGCTTTGTAGTTCCCAAAATGCTGTTTGCCTCTCTTATTTTATGGACCTTTCTCTCCTTCTGCTCTATATAAGCTGAGTTCCTGCACTTTCTACAACATCTTTCAGCACCCAAAACACCTAAAAGCAGGCATGCTGGAAAGATCCTCCTGCTAACAAAAGATCTGTTTCCAAAGTGGCTTATGAGGCCTGTTAACACATCAGAGTAAAATCAAAATAATGATGTTATATAGAATAAGTGAGTCCAGCTGTCGATGTTGACACTCTTGAGCCATGAAAGGAGAAATGTGATACAACCTTGGGTAACTTGGGTGGTTTGTGCAGGCCCAGCTCCATTGCCTGACTGTGTTTGCCTGCACACAGGGATGGTTACCTGCAGTGATGCAGTGGTTTAGGTGACTTTGTCTGGAGCTTTGGGTTCAGCATTACTTCAGCAGCAAGGCCAGGACTGCCTATAAAAACTGTCCTGTTTGTGTCTTTGTTTCTTCTCCCTGTTGGGTGATTTCTTTCCTCTGTCGCAAGGGACGCAGGATCACCCTCAGCCATGGTTCACTTTGCTGTCTGTGCTGAAAAGGGGTGTGTAGCACAGATTGCAGCAGCAGGGCACAACTTTCACAGGCCATGAGCACACTGGTCACAAGAGCAGACAGGAATGGGATGCAGATCCCCCTCCAGCTTCCCCTGTTTCTACTGTAGTTGTCTTTCTTAATTAACCCTGCACCAAGCTACTGACCCAAAGACATGGCAGCAGCAGTGTTGAGAACTGCTGAGATTAAAACATTTGTGTTATAATACCTCAGCCATGAGATCATAAATGCCCTTATGCTGTATTTTGTTATCCTGGGTTGATAATGGAGGCTGATAAAACTCCCACTTTCTCTCTGTATTCAAGGGAGTTAATGTGTCTGGGCTCGTGAGATCCCGGCAGGCGGAGAAAGGAACAGCACAGAGTCCCCAGTCTCGGATGTAATCAAGTAATGAGGCTGTTTGAGGACATTACTTGTTAACATATTAGCAGGTACCAGGGGTAAGTGAGTGTTTATTTAGTCCTGGTGTAAAAGCATGTCTAAAATGATTTATGCTGGAAGCTGTTCCACAGCAAACAGGCTGCTTTCATGAAAGAGGGTCAATCACCATCTCCCTCCTGCCCTCATAAATCATATTCAGGTGCTAATGTAACCAAAAGGTTTATATAATCTGCACAATCAGCTGGATACAGTAATAGCTGCCTGCATTAATGCCTTCTGCCTCTAAAGGTTGATATTTGAGGGGAGTCAAATGATTGATTTAAAGAAGAAAGAAAAGAAATAAACTTCCATGACAAGTAACAAAGTGTATGTACAGTCTTCCAGCCACATTTTACACACACAGGAGTAACTTGCCACTGTTGAGATCTGCTGCTGGGACTGGTTTTGCATCAGGATAACTTCCATACATATTCTCTAACAGAAAGTGGACTGTGATTTTAAGGTAACAATGACAGATACCAGAAGCACAACACTGCAAACTGGGATTGGCTTTCTATGTTCCCCAAATTTCTCTGGTTCAAATAACGTTTCACATTATTGAACTCTTTTTAATACTGATGGAGGACTCCTTTGAGAGATGACATAGGTCTGGAAGGGCCTTCTGGACCTACATCCAAAACATAACTTCAGTAAGTTCCATCTTGAAAGTTGCCACAGCTAATTTTTTTCTGCTGTTTACTTCTTCATCCACGCTCTTCTTCCTGAGGAGTGTTACAAGATGACATTTCCCTTCTTCCCTGTTTTCAGCTGGAACTTATTCATTGCCAGTTTATTTTGGTAGCCAGATTTTATCCAGTTCTCCCTGTTCTCTTTCTGATGCCAGCAGTGCCCTTTAGTTTAAACATCTTTTCTCTCCCACATGTATTTAACACTAGATAGGTTTTTACCTTGAGTCTTTATGAGATCTTAGGCTACAGAACACACAACCCCCATAAAATCTTCCACTTTCTTCAGCTAAAAATCTTCTTTTAGTTGACATTAGTCAATAATATCTTCTCTCAGCCTTCAGTGGTTCACACCAAAGAAGAGAAACCATTTGTCTCATAAAGCAATATGGATCAGTCGTGGCACATATCCTTGTGTAGCACACAGCTCCTACTTACAAAACTGCAGCTCCCTCTTTTGCTAACAAGGCCTTGAGCCAGCAATTTCACTAGCACTGTTAGTGCTGAAAAGAAGGTTTCAAAATATTGTACCATAATATTTTGATTTGGGAACAATGCTTTATGAATACAAGAGGTGAACATATTTTTTCTGAGGAGTAGCATCATGTTACTTGTTTGCTGAAAGTGTTTGGAGACTTAATGATGGACCACGAAGTCCAGACTGTAGGTAATGACTGTGCTTGGACTTCAATTGTTAATTGCCCTTCATTATTTGCTTCTTATGAGTCATATTATACCATTATAAAGTCATAAAGCATTAGGAATTGAATAAGGACACAGGAGGGATACTGAGCAAAATAAATAACCAGCCATGGGAAAAGATCAGGGAATATTTGGTATGAGCAGATTGAAGTTAACAAATAATATTAAAACTTAGTGTTTAGTGACTAAATGTAAGTAAGAAAAGAATTTTTGGGGACATTCAATAATAAAGAAGGTTTTTTGTGAGTGGCAAAGCTAATGACATTGACCTCTGTGGTATTGTTTGGGTTTTTGGTTTTTTTAAGTTTCTTTCCCCATCACAATAACCCAATTTTCTTGGTAATACTCTGTACAGGTTAAGGACGGCCCAGATTTTTGTATGAGCTGCACCTCTGACAAAAGCAAATGAAAAGGATTAAACCAATCCAGACAGCTCACTGAGATGCAAGAAGGTTGAGTTTATTGGAATGTGCATTGTAGACAAACAAAGCAGCATCTGCAAGGTGTGTGGTAGTTCCAGTTACAGAACACTGCATGCTTGTGACAATTCCTGTATTATGACCCTTTTAGTTAATTTATGGCAGATCAAAGGAACCCTTTACAGCAAGCAGAGGTGCTGCTCAGCTGCTAAGAAAGCTGGTTTGTGAAGAGCAGGGGAACAGTGAGTCCGAAAAAATCCAGGTCTATATGTTAGATACATAAATGAGATGTTCTTTCTTTCTTGGGAAAATTGATTTCAGGATGTTCTGAGGAACAGGGACTTGCAAATGTTCTAGTAATTGACTAGAAAATGTTGAGACAGTGACTTCTTTCTTCTACAAGAAAGGGATGGCATCAGTCCTCCTTGTTTTTGGTTATTTGTTTTGGGCACTCTAGAGAAGATGGTGGGAATCACAGTCAGTACTTGTAACACCTTGTATTTTTCATGCTTTATTTCATTCCTGTTAAAGTAATTGAGATAATGTGACAAGGGTCATTGAAAATTGTCTTAAATATTCTTCTCAAGTCTCTCTGAGCTGTGTGTTAATTAGGGTGTGAACTTTGGCTGGGTGTTGGTTTGGGTGTTTGGCCATGTGCACGGTTTTCCAGAGATTTGCTGCGTGATGTTGGGCAAGTCTTGCTGCCCCACCAGCCTGCTGTTTCACTTGAAGTTCCTTGGCACTGATGTTTCTGTCTGGCTGTAGGCATGGCTTCCACTCAGCATGAGGATGGGGGGGCCTCAAACTACACAATTCTAGTACAAAAAACTCCAAATTTACAGTGACTGTTTATTGCACATAATGGATCAGCTTAACTGTGTCATTCTCATTCTCAGAATCTCATTTAGGCATCAAAGCCATCATCACAGGATGTAAATAGTCTTTCAAAAATTAATTAAAGATGACACACATGAGCTGGTTTTTAATTCTTTTACTCCAAGTCATGCACATATTGTGGCTTTTTTCTGTGACAATTTATTTCAATTTTATTCCTTTCCCCAAGAATCTTTTATTGACTTAAGCCATTTGTCACTCAGACAATCACTGTGATCTTTAATTCTGACTTAGAAATCAATACAATATGAGACATAATTAATATACCTATTGCCAGTGATTAGACAGGTCTACTCTGATAGTCCAGCCAGCAACACACATATAAAGAAGAATGGTAAAAATTGTTTTTTGCCATTAAGAATAAAATATACAATTAGCCATCAAGCCAATGGGAATCACTTAATCTGGCCTAGAAATGAAAATAATACAAAATGGAACAGAAAATGGAACTCCCTGGATTGGTATCCTCAGTTGTGATTCATCTATCCAAGATAGCTGAGGTGAACGGAAGAGATGTTGTGCAATGACCTTAAACAAGATACGGTGTTCAAAAGACCAAAGTTAAGGAAACAAATTTCACCCTTTCGCTGCAAAATTAAAGGTCAAACTACCTGACTCCTAAAACACACCCACTGAATAACCCTGCTGCCCAAGCCCCTGTGACAGCCTTTCCTCAAGGTCGTAAGATGAATGCAGAGTAATGTTTAACAGAGAAGAGAAAACAGAAGGAAGTGGGATGTGGTGCTGGCAAAGGCACACACATTATCCCTCTGGTACTGCTAAACTGGATTGCAGGGGCTGTGGGGACACATCCTCCCTGTCCTGGGAGAATTCCCAGGTAAATGTCAGGAACAATGGGAGCCAACGCTCCTTCATTTCCTTACCATGGTTTTGTTACTGCCTACGTGTGAAAAAAAAACCATCCCTGAGTGACCAGCCAGGCAGCAGTCACAAGTTTTTTCAATGTATAATAGCACTCATCCATTAACCATAAATAATCTATATTTATCCAAAGGGTCCCTAACAAAGCCATGTGTACATTGCACAGAGCATTAGGCTATCAAGGTATAAACTATTTAAAGCAGCCAGTGTTTGAATTGTCATTTCTCAAGTTTAACATTATGTTGTTTCAATATCTAAAGCCTCCTTCCCTATGCAGCAAAAATGCAAAACACATTGAGAGAAAATGTAAAACATACTAACTTGATTATTATGAGTGCTCTGGATTGTGTCACAATTCACTATTAATTTAGACCACATTCCAGTGGCTTCTCCCTTCCCTCTGCATTCTGGACCAATCTGTCAGGGAGCTACACCACCGATTAAATAAGAAATGTATATTTGCATCTATGTATTTTAAAGTTTGCTGCTTGGAGGAAATGTTTGGGATATGCAGTTTAAGGAGCATTATTTTCCATTAGCAACTAGAAGGGATGGACTTTGAGGGTCACTGGCATAATAAATTTCTTCTGGGCATCAGGGACATCCACATGGTCAATTCTGTAAATACCATCATGGGCTTAATGGTGAGGTTTTTCTCACCTCCTCCTACCCATTCACCATCATTAACCAAATGATGGTTAAAACCCCTCACTGAGAAAATGTTGCAGCCAGAACCAATTTCTGCTTTGGGAGAGGTGGAATGGCCTTGTGGTTACAGCTCCAGAATATGGTTCAGCAAAATTGGGTTGTGTTTTCACCTCTTTTATGGACTGCCAGTGTGACCTTGGGCAAATCATTTATTCTTTTCCACCTGTAAAGTGAACAAAATGAATTTTCCTATTTTCTCAACTTAAGAACATAAATACTTTGGGGTAAGTTAATCTTAACTAGTGCAATGACAGTACTAGGCACAATGGAATCCTTCTCTTAATAGAATTATTGTGAATGCAGTATTTATTTAGAGTATTTTCACATCACTATGTCCAAAGCAGCTGTTGGAAAGAAATGCAAATAACGCATGTGATCAGACTTTTCAAAGGGGTGATTTTTAGGGGAGTTTTGCTGATTTTCTGGCCACAAAGTATGCAATCAGTATGGCAGGCATGTATTAAGGAGGCAACAACTATTCCTGGTCATCTCTGTTATTCATTCACAAGTTGAAAAGCCAGTCTTCAGAGCACCTTTTAAAAGTCTCACAGAAAGATTTTACCTCCTGGCAAAAAATTGCTCAAAATTCATCCTACATAGCAACAAAAGGACAATGTCATGGTTTATCTCCACCAGAACACTGGACAGATCCCTCTCAGTCCATGAGGTTTTGATGTATTTGTTTTTTGTGCTTGGTGGTGGTAGTAAATTTTGGACAAAGAATTTGGGATCCAAACTGTTCATAGCTGGACAGCCCAGCTGCAATGTCTCTCTCCAGTTTGTACCCAGAGGGGGCCATAAACACCCAGCTGAGCACTCCCATCTGAGTTTCTTGCTTATGGGAGAAGAGCACATCTCTCAGAGAAGACATCAGCTCCTCGAGTCACTGTCAGTGTGAGTGGGACAATAGTTTGAAGGATTAAGTGAGAGAGCAAAAAACCTTTGTGATCTGTGCTAGGCAAATCCCATAGGTACATCTCCTGAATAGCAGAGGTTTTCAAAGGCCTCCTAGGGTGGTCTAACTATGGAGTCCTGACCCCAGGGAGAGCAAAGTTTAGCAAATATGTGGCAGAGGTTGGGGAAGATCCTTCCCTCCCTGAGTGGTTCTGCTTTAAAAATGACCTCTTCTCCAGAGACACAGGCCTTTTGTGTGATGATGCTCAGCTGCTCCTCCGAGACATAAATCCAGATTATGCAGGGTTTGCTCTGGAAAGACTGGAGCTTGGTCCCAGCCTGATGCCTCAAAGTTATTAGCTACAGCTCCAGTGTATCCTTGTTGCTTTCTGCCCTTTGTTGTAGTGTCCAAGCAAGGGCACTCATCACTCTACACTCCTGCTGTATCCTACAGCCCAGGGAGTACCTCCAGCAGTACTCTGTCAACCCTGCTGATCTTTTCCACTGACTGGAGAGGGAGCCTGATGCAGGTGTTTCAGTGAAACTTATACAATCCAGATGTAAATCCAGTGGCAAGTCTCTCAGGATTAGACATGTCTGGAAATGAACATTATTGGGCTGATAAGATTTCTGAGCATTTTTTCCACAGGAAACCCACTGATTTTCATCTCCGGGTTTGGCATGCAAGCTCCCTAAGGCTCCTGCAGAGGCATACCTTGGATTGCCTGTGACAAGATATGAACAGGAGAGCTCCAGCTGACATGAAGGGCCAGGCTGGGATGGCAGTTAGGAAGGAAAAAACACTCTATTCTTTACTGTCAGCTTTGAAAATGTGTTCAGGAAAGGATTACAATGTCAAGATTGTAATACTGGTTGCGTAAGGATTGCTGTTTGAAGGAGTCGTTTTTTGGAGAAAAAACTGAGAGAAGAGACCATTCACTTCATTCCTGCAGATACACCAAATAAAAAGGGATCAGCTAAACCACAGACAAGCCCCTTTTTGCTTTTGCAACTGTTCATTTTTTCCATCAGAGCTCAGACCATGGAGCTAAAATCCAGTAATGAAAACCTTCCTTGCAGCCCATGGCTTTGCAGTGCCCTAGACCAGGCTGAGATTGAAGTCAAATGGAGTTGATCCCAAATTCTCCAAGCTGCAGCGGGGCAGACGATGGTCTGAGCTTCAGTCTTCACACAGATGAAACTGCTGCAGTGGGACTGGTTTACAGGCTGATGGTTTTCATCTCTCAGTTACTCAGAGCCTGAGAGGAAGCAGAGAAACGTTATCAATTCCCTCTGCTCCAGACCATCTGTCTTCCTCTGCTGGCATACCTGACAGCTTGAAAATGATCAGGTAGCAGCTGCTTTTTGATTTCTTCTCTTATCTCTAATCCACTGTCTCATGAAATGGCACGTTAATGTTTTAAGGACATTCTAGCCAGGGGAGTGTGCTTTCCCTTCTAGCCAGCAGGTAGAGCCAGCAAGCCTTGCATCGTGTCACAGGTTAATGGCAATTTCACAGAAACCTGGATAAACAGATTGCTTCCTCTCTCCCTTCCTCCCTCAGAGAAAGTCCTGACTCTAACAGTAATCCTAAAAACCTGTGCAGGGAATGAAGCATCTCACAGCTGGAAAATACTTGCACAGGTGACTTTCTGTAATGAAGGTTTCAGCATTTGCTCAAGTGACTGCACAAGTTAGACCAGGAGATGGGAATCTCATTCGAAGTAAATCAACATACAAACTCAGCCAGCTCTGTGTTTGGGTTTTTGGTTTGTTTTTTTTTTAACTAGGAAAGCAGAAAAATAAAAATAATACATTGCTGTTTTCTACAGGCATGTGCCTTACACTGCAAGGGGTGAAGGGCCCAGGAAAGGCTGCTCTGGGCATGTGTGAAGCCATGGTCCACTTGTTTCTTCTCTACTGCAATCATGACTTTGAGTCATGATCTTCTTTTGTAAGCATTTAAAAGTGATGTGTCCCAGAATCTCTTTTGGCTTAGGAGCTTCACACTGGGCACTACCTGTGTGCTTCAGTCTCCACTAGAACTCACCTAGTTCTATTCACCCATAGTCAGGGAAATGGCCTTAAACCATATGTTTTACAAAAGCTACACTTCAGCTTGTATAAAATATAGTGTTATATCTAAGACAAAACCTAAATAATCCTACAGAGAGTGGTAATATGTAAAGAATATATAAAGAATTTTTCATTATAACATATGTACACAAACCTCTTTGATCATATTTGTGAACCCTTAGACTGTTGCATTTCAGCCTGTGATTGAATAATTTAATTTTAATATTGTTAATGACCATAGGTTTAATTTCTCATTTCAAAAACATTACTGATATTATCATCAACAATTCACTTTTAATACAAAACATGTAGTTACTCTTTTTTCCCCCCAATGCTTTTAAAATCCTTTTGAAACTGCTATCCAGTCCAATTTCTAAGCTTTCCCAGCACAGCCATTTACCTCTGATAGGCAGAGTTTTTCAGAAAGAGGTCAAGGATGGTGAAAGTTGCTATCACATCACAGGAGTTGATAGTGCTGCTTTCCCCTCAATGCTTTCTTTTGCTTGCCTTGCAAGGCCTCTTTCAGTTCCCTTGACCCCGTTGCCCTGCTCCTTTCTACTGATACAAGAGAATTAATAATAGAGCTCCGGTTTTCACCGGAGCTGCACAACCACTGGGATATGGCAGTAAAACACACAAGCAAATGCTCAAAACAGCAAAGCCCCCCCACCTCCTGAAATCCATTTTCCTTGATGCCTTTGATCTGGGGCAGGTGGGAAAGAAAGAAAAAGGCCTTTGGGGGAATTATGACCGCAGTGCCTTCCTAGGTGGCACGGCTGCTTCCTTGAGAGTCGCGGTGCCATTAATGGCTCCTTTGTGCCAGCGTGTATCAGACCACCAAGGCATTTACCCAAAGGCTAGAATGCCTGTAGAATAAAAAGTAACATTTTGCTGCTTCTTTCTGAAGGTCAGATTCATTTCAGTCACACAGCAGTTCATGCTCAGGCAGATGGGTCATGGGACAGCAGATTGGGGGAAGAAGAGGTTTTCTCACCTCTGTTCTGTGGGAACAGCCATGACTTTTCACATAAATGTACTCTCCTTCCCCCACCCCAGTTTCCTTAAACCGCTGGACAAATCCCCTTTTGATCCACCTTCCAAAATCCACTAGCAAAGAGAAACAGCTCGTCTCTTTCCACAATGTCATTGTGGCGTAAAAGCCAGCACCACCCAGCTCTGTTCATGCAATTTGCTGCTGTTGCAGTTGTGTCTTGCCAAGACTACCAAAGTTTTTGGGAGGACTTCCCATAATTTGCAGAGATTACATGCTGGACAGGTGATATTGGTAACCCTGTGTCAGTTGTATACAGGAGAGGTCAAAGAACCACAGAAGTTCCCTACCAGACTTGTGAAGAATCTTTAAAAAGCAGAAGTCTCTGAAAGTGGTATTTTGCATCTAATGGACTGAATGGAGAAATGAGCAGCTTGTAAAACTCCTTGTGAGTTCCATGCCCTATAAGTGGTGTCAGGCATGAGGAAACTCTAACTGTAGCTTAGCAGGGGGATAGCCAGATTCTCCTACAGAAATCTCTGTCCCCCTTTCTCTTTCATCCTGCTCCTGCCACATCCTCTCTTCCCCTTGGGCCTGGTACTCATCCACAGACCACAGCTGTGCAGTTGTGCCCATTCCATGGAAGAGTGTGGAACCCCTTGTTGTGGAGGACATGTTCAGGAATGCTTTCAAACTGGGTCTCCCCAGGCAGAAAGGCTGCTGAGTTTGCCTCAAGCAGTGCAAAAGCTGTCTTAAACCAAAGGCAGGAATCTGACTATCAGGTTAATCTGCCCTGTATTCAGCTGCCTTGTTTTGAAGAGAAACACAAGTATCTTATTTCCTCATTTTTCCTGGGTCTCCAGAAAACCCTTCACAATGGAGGCTGAAGACACAAGCACTGAAGTGCTGGGTGTCCAAGGCAGTGTTAGAGTGGAATTTCGATTTACAGCTACAGTGGCTTTGGAAAAGTCATTGTACTTTTGAAAGAAATGAAACAGAAAAGAAAAATATCAAGTGGATGGTAATGTATCTTTTTAAGATCCTTTGAGATAAATTCTCAGTAAAGGTCAGAGAACCCCGTTCAGACTGAAGGGAAAAGAAAATGCTTGAACCCATGATCATTAGGCTGGCTTGACTTCTCCAGTCTCCTGCATCTGTGAGTGAAGTATTGAAACCGGAAATTGAGAGTGATTCCTTTCCCCAGCTACCATTTTCAGACAGCACTGCTCAGTCATGTAACTCCCTGAAGACATTAAAATGTCTTTCCCTTCCTGTAAGAAAAGATTTTCTTTTCCTTTTCTTAAGACATTAATTACAGGGTCACTGACTTTGGCAGATTACTTGCCAAATTGAGTTGCATCCCGATATCCTATATTTTACTGGGATGACCACCCATCTTGACATCCAGCTTAGGCTTGACCTAAGATTATCCAACAATGAAATCATGACTCTTTAAAGGGAGAGGATGAATGGCTGCTCTAAAGTGATCTAAGATCATTGAAAAAAGCCACAAGCACTCACCTTTCTCCAGCTCCTGGCCATATGGACCAACTTCTCCTTTTGTCTCAATACCTACAATTGCAGAGTTGCATGGGGAGTTTAATTTGCTAGGTGATCTGTCTAAAAAAAAAAAATTAAAACATTGCAAATCTCTTCTTGTTAGGGTAGCTTTAAGCTGGATCAAAGAGGAGGACTAAATCTTTCATAAGTGTGATTGTCACCATGAAAAGGTCACAGGAGTAAATGCCTGCTCTGGCATCAGCAAGGTCCTGGTGAACTTTGGGAGAACTAGCATTTCCTCTTGGAAGTGAAAATTCCCCCAGGAAAGCACAGGGGAGCTGTGAGCCTCAAATCAGATCAGTATCTATACTGTACAGGACTCTAAAAACAAGGAATGGCACTCATCACCTGACCCAGGTAGGGACTCAGAAAGAGCAGCAGAAGGAGCTCAGGTTTTCTCCTCAGACCAGCAGTAGATTTATGTGGAAGAGGGCACACAGGCTTGTTCCTGGGTTCAAAAGTCTTTCTCATCCTTTTCTCTCACATCTTATTTTCTGGTTTTATGTAACACAGATGCAGAGCCATTCACTGGATTGCCATAAACTCTCACTATTCCACTGCCCATTATCAAACTGAAAGAAGCTCTCTGGCATTTTAAATTGAGAGATGTTTGTAAAAGAAACCCAAAATGCATCTTTTCAGCTTGTGTTTTGAAGTTGATGACAGACAATCTCATAATTTAGTAGCTATGGCAACAATGTGATTTAATACAGAAATTCAGCCTTCCTGATGCTTGGTGGAAAAAGAAGTGGCAAAGATTTTTATTGGCCCACCTGCAGGGAGGGGCTGAAGCCCCAGGGCTGGTGGAGGCAAGCCCTGGCTGCAGTTTGGGATCAGCACAGTGTCCTTGTGGAGTCGTGGGTCTGGCTGGGGCATTCCTCCATCAATAGGCACCATTTATCACCAAGATGCGGCTGGGTTCCAACAACGACAGAAGGAAAACACTGGCAATGTTTTCATTAAAAGGTACAAAAGATTTGCAGCGTAGCTGACAGAGGCCATATGTGACCTGCTCAGTATTCAGCAGGGCTGATAAAGAGCAAAAGGAGCGTCCTGTGAAGGTAAAGCTATACCTCACCTTAATGAACAGCCACTCAGGGGTAGGAGGTGGGAGAGGACGATCAGATTTCCTCTGACCTGGAGTTCAACTTCTTTGGATGCAACCAAGAGTGGCTGAAATAGCAAGGTAGCTCAGAATAGCGAGAATGAGAAAAGAGGGAGACCCTTTTCTTTTTTTCCTTAATGGAAAAGCTTGGCCTGGGGCTGTTCACAAGCTGCCAGCAGCAGCAGTGATCTGCATGCAGACCACTGTGTTCTGCATGTCACAGCAAAACCTTACCCGGAAAAAACCAGGATGAGTGCAAAAACGTCTCCTGTTTTCACAGGTGGAAGCATTTTAGAGGTGTGGAGGAGCAAGAGCTACCCATATCCCCTCTGGCAACTTTGCATGTCAGTTTTACACATCTGTGATCAGCCGTGGCAATGGCCATGAGCAGCATCACCAAGGCCTTGGCAGACAAATGAAGTGCCCATCCCCTTGCTCTCTGTCAAGAGTTCAGAGAGCTGCATCTTCTCATCTTATATCAAGGACAAACACAACTGCTATAGGACTGTGGACAGCAATTAAGACAGTTTCTTACAACAGGGAGTCTGCTCTTCTCCAACCTCAGTCAACACAAGATGCCCATCAGTCCTGTTCACCTTCCTGCTGCTTCTCCCGTCTGCCTGACCTGCTGCGTTTTGCCTGATGTTCCTTAGTTACATGTTTACAAAACGTTTCATACTTGGTACCTTTTATTTCATTCTAGTGTTTTCAGCTGCTACTGTGAAATCAATTTAAAAAAAAAAGTTACTAATGCAGCACAGGAGAGATGTGTTGTACAATCATACCAGATGTAAGAGAAGAAGGAAACAAATCTCGACCTTATTTCATGCTGTTGAAAAACACTTGAATAAATCCAAATATTTCCTCAAAGTTAAACCAGAGGTCACACACAGAGGAAGAGACTTGAAGTTGCTTCATTCCCTGTAGGCTTGAGATCAGAGTAAACTTCAGCTTGCTTGTAACACCAGGCACTGACCTGGAGCCAGCTCTGGGGTGGCACTTGGCAATGTTCAATCCAGCCAGACCAGAGGCTGCAATTCCTCTGGCTGAAGGCATTTGAGTGCTAATTCACCTGCCAGTGGCTGGGGCCCTGGTTACAGCAGTGCTGCTCATGAAGCACTGCAAATGTTTTATCAATTAGGCATGTCAACCACAGAGAGCTGAATGTCCTCACAGCTAAAAGGTTCATATAAATAGCTATATTTAAAAACATTATTTATTGTTCCTTCAAGTAGTGGGCCTTCACAGCCCCATGGCTCTGTGGCTGGAATATGGTTTCACAGAATTTACGTGGGCACTTGTTGAGGTGTGGGAGGGTGAGGTTTGTGTTCCAGCATCCTGACACCCTCTGCTTGTATATCACTTGTTGCTCACCTCACTCCTGCCCTCTGCTCACCTCCTTCACTGCTCCAGCTGTGCAAAGGAGGCTTTGTAGAGCTGGCAGGGTCAGTGATTAATTATACAAAGACAAACAGAGTTAATATTCTTCCTGGATAGAACTAATTACTCAAGTGTTTGCTTTTATAAACCTGAGATTGATTGTTTCAGAGACAAATCAGCCTAATTGAAAAGACCATTTGTTTCCAGGAGAGGAAAAATAAAATGTTTGTGCATCAGGGATTGGGGAGGCTTTTTTCTTCTCCTTTCCAAAAGGGATGCAGTGAAAGGGTTGGTGCATATTGTTGCACCCTCACTGGACATCAGAGTGGCTGTGCCTCAGCCATTCCCAGACCATTTTCCCTTTCACACAAGCTGTTATTCTCTCACCAGCACTTTGTGGAGGATCATGGGGTGTGAGGTGGAGGGTATGCACATGCTGAAAAGCAGTCCCAGCCCAACATGCTCAGGATTTAGTTGAACAAAGGCAGGAAGAGAGAAGGGGCACAAGATACACTCGTCTTTTTCTTGTATATTCTCTGAATCAATTCATGAAGCCTCTCCCATCTGGGGAACTGAAAACAACTGGCATATCATTTCTGCTCCAGTGCACTCAAAACACTTTACTGCCTTTCTGCTGCCTTAGTCTTGTGTGTCACCTCCTACTCTCTCCTCTCCTTGGCACCTCACTATCTCAGAGCACTTTGAACTCCTTTGTCTTTCCTTGCAGCCCACCCTCTCTGATGTCTTCTTTCACTGATGTCTCCTCTGACCTTTTTCATTTGTATTTGTTCCTTTCCAGTAGATTTAAGCAGACAGGATTGGATTCATGGAGCAGCCATGGGACAAGAAAGCTGCCTGGGTGCTATAACAGAAAGCACTGACACGTGAGCCAAGCTACAACAGAGAGCTGGCATGAAATGCATGCCTGGGCCCTTCACCCCTGAGAAACCTGGCCCAATGGACTGAAGCAAAGAACTGGAAAAGGGGTTGCATCTCAGGAGGAACCTTGAATATTGCTATAACAAGATGTCCAGGAATGTAGACTTAGGCCAGGCATCAATCTCCAGCTCCTGATCCCATTTACAGTTCCGACCTGCTCAGCTTATGTCTGCACCACTGTCCACATGGCCTCTTGGGAGGGAAGGGAAGAAGTCCTTGCTGTGGAATTGGGCCTGTGAGTGAGCAGGATACTTGCAGGCCATTCAGTTCAGGTTACTCTTAGCTAGGGAATTACACTGGTCATGATAATGCAGGAGGCAGATGAAATTCTGTGCCCTTTTGTCATGCAGACCAGCAGATCACTTTCCATTTTTGGCTCCAAAAATCTCTCAGCAGAGATGCATCCCATCAGTTTGCTCCCTGCTGTCACCTGAATGGGGCTGAAGGCCACCTTCCATTCTGGCTAGAAGTAATCAATCTTAAATTATGAGACAAGGGAAAACCACCTCCAAAGGAGTCAACTGAACAGAGGCTGGGGCACCGAGGGACTAATCTGAGAGTGAAGTGCCAAAGCAGCCCCAGGAGCTCTCAGAGGAGACATGAGAGAAGCACCGGAGAGTGCAAGCAAGAGTTAGTGGCATCGTCCTGGGGGAGAAAATGTGGATGATTTGCAGGCAGAAGGAACCATGTGCAAATAAACCATCTCCCACTGCTAGTTTTCAGCTGCTTGTTTTCAGCTGTGCTTGGGAAAACACAGAAATAGGGTCATTCTTGATAAATAAACACTCATAGCATCAGCTCCTTTGCCAGGGAAAATAACACTGCAGGCATTTGCTAACTAGCCATGTCTGAGAGGAACAGAAATCTCACTGCTGGATTAAGCTGAGACAGAAGTGGAGTGAAGCCCCAATAAAACAATTCTGCCCCAGTCGCTGTCCTGCTTTTTTCCCTAAAATAAAAAAGATTTAATGCAAATTTCTCCATTCTCCTCCACCACCAAAATCAGGTGAGCATTTTGCACATTGAAAGAATACAAACCATAACACAGACAAACACTTTTTCAGAAATGCCCTCATCAGGAAATTAGCCAGCCTTCTTTTTAGGCCATGACAACAATTATGGCATGCTGCTGCCTCCTGCACTTTGACTAAGGATGAGAAAGCCCAGCAGTACCTTGTAAATCCCAACACTGCTGACAGCCAAAATCAGGAGCAGCTCGTTCCCCTGGGAAAAAGGTTTGTGAGAAAGGTGCTGAGCTTTCCTTACCCATATGCTTTCTGTTCTCACCACATCTATGCCTTCACCTGCTTTTTGTTTATCTTTGTCACAAAACTCGTATGTGAGAGCCTAGAACTGAGAGGGATTTTCCTTTTCACTTCCCCACTTCCCCTCTCTCAAGAGAAGACACTTCTAAGCATCTGAGCATTTTCTTACAAAGGGCATTTCTCCAGCTCCTGGCCTTCCCTTGCTGTTCCTCCGTTTTGTTCTGAATGAATTACATGGTGTCAAGTGTCCACAGCAGCCACCCCTGCTCTAGTCCAACACTGCAACGTGCAGGAGATGCATGGTGGAGAGGGAAGAGTGCAGAGAGAAAGGGAACTACCGGATATTAAAAATTGCTGACCTTTTGCAATCATTAATGCTGAGAGAGGATATATTTTTCATGTGGGAGGGCTGGGCCATTTTCACAAAATTGCTGGGCTGTTTGGTGATCAGGCAGAAATTCGGTTGCAATAACATGTTCTCCAGTTTCCTAGCTGAATACCAGGAGGTTTGGAGGTGAAGCCACAAAGGTTGACACCTTTGATCAAACCTTTCCTGCTCCTGGCAGGGGGTGCTGCTCTGATGTGACACATGTCATTATGGAGGTAACAACAACAATTTTCCTCCTATAATTTCAGGGCTGGTTTCACAGAAGGCACCTGCTGGTACTGCTGTAATGGAGAAATGCTACAGAGCAGCAGCCTTTCCCCAGGCTTAGTGGGAGCATTCAATGGAAATTATTTGAGACATTTACTCTTTCCCTTTTCACTTGCAGCTATCATTTCTTGTTTCTAGTTGCTAATAACAACCACCAGCCTGATCAGCAGTAATTCCTCTCTACATATTGCAAAGGAAATCAAAGTCTTTTTTTAGAGAGCGGGAAAAGCAAAGGACAGGGAAAATCAAGGCTTGCCCAGCACCACCCAGTAATCCAGGGGCATACAGACCCTTGAGACCTGATCCAGCAACAGAGCTTAGAAGAAATGCTACCTGACAGGAAATGTTTCTTTAGCAGGCATGCACATATACACAGATGACAAGGTAAAAATTGCACAAAATATTTGGTACATGCCAAAATGGTTTCCAGAAGCTCCCCCAACTTTCACTGTCAAACAGACAATGTGATTGAGCCAGTCATCCTGATAACCACCTCCCTCTTGCTCTCCTTCTTCCTGCCAGCCCAGTGACCTTATCTCATCAGTGAATGCCTAAAGTCAAACCCCAAACATGAAGAGTTTTCCCAAGTGTTTCATGACAAGAGGTTTGTGGATTTACATGCCTGAAACCAAACTGACTTTACAAAAATCAGGCTGCAATGCCTAATTTACTACAGAAATACACAGCCTTTCTGCAGGTACTCCTGCTTTTTTATTTTAAATCAGTGTAGTGTGGCGAGAGGAGAGGAGAGGAGAGGAGAGGAGAGGAGAGGAGAGGAGAGGAGAGGAGAGGAGAGGAGAGGAGAGGAGA
>VZUI01095278.1:0-10211 GCA_013401135.1 Cettia cetti
CAGCTGTGGCTGCCCCTGGATCCCTGGCAGTGCCCAAGGCCAGGCTGGACACTGGGGCTGGGAGCAGCCTGGGACAGGGGAAGGTGTCCCTGCCGAGGGCATTTAAGATCCCTTCAACCCAAACCATTCCATGTTTCTATGATTGCTCTTTCAGTTGCACATGACAAAGAGCTCATGGCTTTTTTCTCTCTCTATCTTTGTAATATTGTTGTGCCAAGAAATTTGGGCTGCCTGAGGCTACAGACATCAGTGTGATCTGATTGTACTTGCAGGAGAAACCACAATAAAATGAGCAGTTACCTAAAATCTAAACAAACTTGGAAGAGCTGAAGGGTTTCTCTTTTTCAGACATCTTTCTGAGGAAGGTGAGGGATAGCTGTGAGCAGCACTCAGCAAGGTCTCCAATCTGGGCCTCATTTCTTAGTAAACTCTTTTTCTGGGAGCTGCAGAAAGGAAACTAAAGCTCAGAGAACATTAATTTCCTTACAGGCCTAGGCTCTAATTAAAGGCTGGTGGAGAAGTAAACAAAAGAGAGTCCATGCTGCTGTATCAGGACTGTCCTTTGAACATGAGGGGAAGGTGATTTCCTGAGTAGCACCATCCCTGCAGTGCTGGGAATCCCCACTGGACATGGCCCAGCTGGAGGGGCTCAGAGCTCCCCAGGGGATGGCTTTGAGCCCCAAGGTTTGGCTTTGCAGCTACATTTTTTTCTTCCCCGATCTGCCTTCTAGAATCTAGAGCTCTCAGGTTTTAATCCTGGCTGTTTTGGCTGTGAACAAGGGTAGGTGTGGATGCTGGAAGCCCAGTTTGACAATTTCTGCACCAGCCTGCATGGTTACCAGAGAAATTATGCTTGAGCAAAACACGAGTGGTGCTGGGGAAGGAGGGAAAGCAAACCCAGGGCTCCCTACCCTGCACAGACACACCTTCCTGCTGCAGAAAAAGGGGAATCACTCAGAGATGTCTGTCTCTGCCTGTGCCTTGTTCCATCTGTAAAAAAACAGCTCTGAGCAGTGACTTCAAGCTTGCATTGGTTTCTTCTGGCTCTCGGTCTTTTTGACTGTGTTTTCCAACTTTCAGAGTTTTCTTTCTGTGGTGCAGAGCTGGGAAAGGGTGATATCAGATGGGAACAAAGAATGCAGGGGAAATTAGAGCAAGAAGATTGTATCTTCTATTTATTTCATAATTAAAAATTATCCCTGGACATCTTTAGAGAGAACTGGAGTTGCTAGAGATCTTGTCTGGTACTAAGCCTGAACTGGAGAAAGGCTTGCTATTACTGTGAAAATTAGCCAATTTTTAAATTGAGAATCCTTTAATTCAATTAATTTCCATCACTCCTCATGGCTGATTTTGACAAAGCACTGCTAAGAAGACAAATAGTGTAGAAAATGCTTGGCTTAGTTTTTTAGGGGATTCTAGAAACCCAAGTATTTTAGTGTTTTAGGAAAGCACCAGATAACCTGAGTGCCTCAGTGTGAACCCTGCAATGTTGTGTACTCGTCTGGCTTTTACTTAAGTACAAAAGAGGTAAAATGTTGAGTGTATCCTTCTTCCAGGTGTAACCAAAATACTTTTTCTCCTGGTGGTGGCAGTGCTGGGTGAAAAATTCTGACTGAAGAGCAAGATCAGGAAAAACTTCCTAATTTATTTTGTAATTCTAACTGGCCCCTCCATCAAATGGACACATTTTGACTACACAGGGATCAGTTCTTCATAACACAGGTTGGAGAAATGCTAAAAAAAGGAAAGAAAATCAAGAATAACTTTAGGACAAATGCATTTCTTCTGGGAATTCTGTTCTTTAGACATTTTGCCTGTAATGGAGTTTATATTCTACTTGATTTTCACCATATTGTGCAAAAAAAGCAAAGTAACATGTTTTTGTCAATGTCATTTACAGTTTTAAGCTTTTTGAAGTGTTGAGAAATAGGTCACTTCCCCTGAATTCAGCATTCAGTTTTCATGTTTAGTGGAGCTGAAGGTTAGGAAAAGTTTCAAAGCCTCTTTTGTTTTTCTTTTTTAAGCCATTATTCAACCTTGAAATGAAAACTCACTTGCTAAGCTATGCTAAATAGCTCATTTCCCTCATTTGCTGATGGAGCTAAATGGCCTTTTGGAGATATTTATGAAGATGGCTTACCTTTTTCTTATGCACAACAGTCACACTTTCTCATCCGTGTAATGGAAACAAGAGTGACTCGGGCTGAGGGCTCTCACTCCCTGAAATAGTTCAGCTATTTTGCCAATAAATTTACAGTTTCAATACGAGACTTCTACATTTTGGAATGAATCATAAGATAAACTCTTTTTCCTAAGAATTTGACTATGAAAATATTTTACTTCCGTGGAAAACTTTGGGTTCCTGTGAGCAGGAAGGTGTTGGCTGTGTTGGATGTGTGTCTCCTCTGTCAGGCCCCAGCTGAGGAAAGGGAGGAAAGGCTGGGATTCCATGTGCCCTCTGAGCTGGAGGGAGTGGAGAAGGGGCTGCAGACCCATGTGTGCTCCAGATCTCTGCCTTTCTGAAAGTTCTGTCAGCAGCAGGAACTCACTGAGACGGAGAGGTGGGGATTCTGCACAGAGGGAACTCGGTGATCCGCCCGCCCCTCGCTCAGCCCTTCTCAGCCCCTGGAGGAACCGGGGAGCGGGAGGAGACAGGACAGGCTGAGCTCCTGCCGTGCGCAGGGACACGGAACAGCGGCAGCGCACCCGGCACACCGGGTGCTCCCCTGGCACATTCCTCGTGACACCTGGGGACACCTGGAGCTCATCTTGTGACAGCTGGAGCTCATCTTGTGGCACCTGGGGACACCTGGAGCTCATCTTGTGGCACCTGGGGACACCTGGAGCTCATCTTGTGACACCTGGAGTTCATCTTGTGACACATGGGGACACCCGGAGCTCATCTTGTGGCACCTGGGGACACCTGGAGCTCCCCCTGCGCTCACCTGCGCGGCAGCGGGCGCGCCTGGACTGCGGGCGTCGGGCACCAGGGGGCGCTCCCGCACCGCCTCCGGCCCGGCGGGGACGGGAATGGGAATGGGGAAAGGGAAAGGGAATGGGGAGAGGGAATGAGAATGGGGAGAGGGAAAGGGAATGGGGAGGGGGGTACAGGGATGGAGAGAGGGAATAGGAATGGGGAGAGGGAATGAGACTGCACAGAGAGAATAGGAATGGGGAAAGGGAATGGGGAGAGGGAAAGGGGTGGGAATTGGAATAGGAAGGGTAATGGGGATATGGAAGGGAATGAGAGTGGGAAGGGAGAAAGAGATACTGATGGGAATGAAGAGGGGTACAGGGATGTAGATGGGGATAGGAATAGGGAGTGGATGCAGAAGGGAATGGGGAGGGTAATGGACAGGGGGACGAGGATGAGGGCAGGCATGGGAATGGGGATGGAGCCGGGATGAAGGGCACAGCCCACCCACAAGGAGCCTCTCCCTTATCCCGGTAAAGCACCTGCAAACGAACCAGGTATTTGGAGGGAAACCTGTCCCGCCCTGCAAAATCAGGGCTGTGTGCTCCCGGTGTTCCCATCGGTGTGCTCTTTATCCAAGCCCACAGCTTGGGCACCTCCCTCACTCACAGAGATAAGCTAAAAGCATCACTTACCAAAAGTTCCACATCTAGGCAAGATTCCTTTAGTAAATGAATGGGGAAAAGGGCTTTTTGCATTACCATGATTTTTATTTTCCCCTGCAGAAAATAACTGCCTGATTCCTGCCCTGTGCACAAACATCATTTCAGAAAGCATTTGGAAATCTTTCTTTAGTTTTCAGACAATGCCTTAACCCATTTAAGGCAATAATTTCTCTAAATCTGGAAACATTTCCAGTCTCATGGAGAATTTTGGCATATTCTATTCAAAGGTAATATTCAGCAATAAGACTTTAATGGAATTCTACTAATTCAAATATGGAAGGAGTAACCAAAACAAAGGCCTCTTGGTAACTGAAGGGTGTTTTAAGTAATTGCAAAATACGTGTTAATCTTTTATGTACAAGTGCAAAAAAAAGGTGATTTGCTGTTTCCACAAGTCCTTTAGAAAATGGTTTCCAAGCAGTTAGACCAAAAAGGAAGTTTACATCTGACATGTATATAATGTGTTTAAATTATAATGTTTCTTCAGCTGTGGGAGAACAGAAAATTCTTTTACTGAAATCTTTGTGAGTCTTTTCTGCTGGCTTTAGCAGCCCTTGTAAACATTAAGGTGGCAAAGATTGTGGCCATCCTTTGGGAATGTGCATCTTTTCCTTACTCCTAAACTTGCCTCTCTCCATCTTCACAGTAGTGTTAACAAGGAAAAAGAAAAACAAAAAAACCAAAAAAACAAAAAAACCCAAAAAACAAAAAAGAGAAGATTTCTTGAAGAAAACTAATAAAAAGTAGCCTTGAGCAAAAATCCGGAGGAGGAAATCTTCCTTGGAGGCTTGGGGTGGATTTGGCAGGAGCGGCTCAGAGTTGCAGATGGGAATTATCCAGCAGAACCTTCCTCAGGAAATCAAACCAGCCTGACAAATGTCTGGCTGCACAGCCCAGAACGGCACTCAGGAATGTTCTAGCCACATCTGCTCCTGCTTCTGTGGCTGTGACAGGAGACAGTGAAGCAGGACGTGTGCGAGGGAGCCAGCAAGGCTGACTCGGAGCTTTCTCCTGTACTCAGGACAGGAGCGGGGAGGGAAGCCCAAGATGGAAACCAATTTCTAAAATCCTACTTCAAAATTCAAATGATGACTAAAAATGTCCGAGGTGTCCTTCTTCAGCTCATGCTGTGGGAGGTCAGTTTGGCCAGGAATGCCCCTTTTCCAGGACCATTGGTCATCAGGGAGTGAAATTCTGAGTTTCTAAGCTGACATTGCAATTGGTGACAAGAGTGAACTACCAGAGACTTCACAGCCATCTAAATGAACCTGAGAGAGACAACCCCCTGTCAACATAGCCATGGAATCTACTTCTGAGCAAAAATAATTAATAATTAAAACCATATTTTCATTATTTGAAGGGAAAAATATGCATACATTCTTCCTAATGAGTAAATGAGTAATTTTGATCAAGGAAGTGCAGAATTTTTGAAGGTAAAAAACAACGCTTTGAATATATAAAGCTAGTAAAAGAATATCTTTGGTAATCTTTTCAGGCTATTCAGGCTGCCATCATGTTTACACACCACTTGGCAGATTGTCACATCCTTCTATTTCTTTTCAGCTCCATCCTCTCCCATGTGTGGAATAATTGTTGACTCCAATTTGAAGCACACGCCTGTGCTCCACTCTCAGTTCAGCCGTGGAGATGCCATCCCTTGCATACCAAGCTCAGCACTGCTTATGCTCTGGCTTTTTTCTGTTGTAATGAGAACAATTAGGGGTGAAAGAATTTTGCTAATGATGAAGTGATGAGAGTGAGCATTTGGAATATTTGAGTCCAGCTCTTTTTGATTTAGGTTTCCAGCCTGTCACAGAGGAGCTGAAGGAACATTCTGGGTGCTGGGCTGTGTTTATACATGAAGCAGTGTGAGACATGAAGCAGTTCCCACGTGTTTGTGCAAAACAAGGTGCTCAGAGCTCCCAGCTCTGACATTTGGGTGCAGAGCCCAGTGCCCAGGGTGTCCCAGGCAGTCCAGAAAGGGCTCTGCAAACCAGACAAACTCAGCATTCTGTGCTCTGGGTCTGAACCTGCAATGCTCCAAAGGACTAACAAAGCTCAGCTCTCATCTCACTGAGTTTTCCCTGTTCCCTGCAATGACCCCACAGCACCTCTCCGAACTTCAGGGCTTTGGAGAAGAAGAAGAAGAAGCAGTGAGTGTGCAGCTCCCAAATCTTCCCCTGCAGCTGGTGGAGAGTACAGGGAATTTTGATGTCAGGTTCATGAATCAAATTTCTTTCTCTTGTTTGCCAGTAATGACAGTGTTGGAAGACAGAGCTGGTCAGAAAAGTATTTTGTAGCTTCACCTGTTTATGTTCAGTTCTCTCACATTCTGTTTGAGTTTGCCAAAGTCTGGGCCAGGATTTGGGTAGGAAAGAAAACCTCTTTATTCCCTTTACTGTAATTGCCAGAATCATGGAATCATGGAATGGTTTGGTTTGAAAGGGATCTTAAACCTGACCATTTCCACAGGGACAGGGACAACTTCCACTGTCCCAGGGTGTTCCAAGCCCTATCCAACCTGGCCTTGGACACTTCCAGGGATCCAGGGGCAGCCACAGCTGCTCTGGGCACCCTGTACCAGGGCCTGCCCACCCTCCCAGGCAACAATTCCTTCCCAATATCCTATCTAAATTTCCCCTCTGTCCATCTGAAGCCATTCCCCTTGTCCTGGCACTCCAGGCCCTTGTAAAGGGTCTCTCTCCATGTACCCTGTCAGCTCCTTTAGGCCCTGGAAGATCACACTGAGGTCACTCCAAAGCTTCTCCTCTCCAGGCTGAGCAATCCCAACTCTCCCAGCCTTTTCTCACGGGAGAGGTGCTCCATCTCCCCAAAGGCCTTACAGAATTCCAGATAAAAGTGATCCATAGCTCTTTCCTTGTTCAGCGATGGAGTCGCTGCATCAGAGAAGGCCTGGGGGTTGGTGGTGGGGATTGTCCCCTGGTGAGGCCGTGCTGGCTGTCCCAAATCGCCTCTGTGTGTCCCAGTGCCTGTCCCAGGCTCTTCCCAGCACAGAGGGCAGGCTGGCAGGGCAGCAGACAGGAGGGTTTGGAATGCAGTGCTGTCAGTAAATGATGGGGTGGTGCAGGATGTGCTCCCTGGCATCTCAGGGCGCGGCTGGAGCTGTGCTGAGGTGATCAGCCTGCTTTGCTTTGCTCTTTGAGCAGCTCAGAGGCTTTCAAGGGCTGCTGGCTGTGAAAGGAATGGGGCCGTGTTTCTCTGGGATCGTGTCCTGCACCAGAGCCATCCTGTGAAAGCCAGCACTTCCCTCAGTGCTTCCAGGGAAGCAGGTGAAGCTCCATAGCTGGGTATAGCTGCCTCATCCACGTGTGGGCCTTTCCTGACAGCCTCTGCACCCCAGAATTGGGGAGACTGATTAACAGACTGTTTAAGGGGTTTTTTTTTTCTGGGTTTTCAGGTTTTATTTTCTGGTGAATGCAAACCTTGCAAAATACCTGAGTGGAGGTTCCCAAAGCCAGTAGAGCCTTTAGCTTTACTCTAACAAGGAGGAGGCAGGGATTTTGGAAGCATTCTGTTTTTTCACCTGTTTTTTATAGGAGGAGCAGTAGTACGGAATCAGAGAAATGATTGATTAAAATTTCTGGCATATTCCTCAGCTTTATTTCCAGAATACTTTTCCCACTTGATGATTTTCTTTGTGGTAACACCACTGTTGGTCCTTGCAGGGGTGAGTGCTGTGTTCTGAGATTGGATTGAAGAAAATTTTGCACGGCAGAATAAGCCCAGGATAAAGAGGCTTCTGTGAAACACCTGGGAATGTATTATTTCTAATAATTATTGTTTCTAATAATAATTATTTCTAATAATCCCCACCTGTGAGGGTGGGCAGGCCCTGGCACAGGGTGCCATGGGCACCTGTGCCTGTCCCTGAATCCCTGGAAGTGTCCAAGGCCTGGCTGGACTTTGGGGCTTGGAGCAGCCTGGGAGAGTGGAAGATTTAGGAAAATTTGTCTTATAAGCAGAACATTTTTGTGTAGTTTCTGAAACCCACCTGGATGTGGGCTGCAACAGGGTGGAACAGAGTCTCAGAGGCTTAGTGATGTCTGGCTCTGCTGCTTAATTTGTCAAAAAAAGTTCATTGTGGGTCCCTTCCAACTTGAGATAGCCTATGATTAGATGGAAATATTCTGTTTTGACAGCAGTTTTTTTATTTGGATTAGCCAAAAAGAAATATTTAGAAAAAAGTAAATACTAAGAAAAATTAAAGCAAATGAAAAGAATTGATAGGTTAAAGGCTGATAGGTAAAAGATCAGATGCTGATTGATAGAAGGTTGTGCTCTTGGGAGGGAAAAATCAACTGAGGCGACTGAGAGATTCTTACTGCAGAGAGGTGACATGATCAGCAGTAGAATGAATTTTCTTTTGTTTTTCCTTGGTCCTGACCAGAAAGGCCTTTCATTCCGTGAGGATGATGACTTCTATTGATTGGCAGATGGGTAAGAACTTATGCTCCTAATTGATATCTATAATGATGGCTAGCACAGCACCTGTCTGTATGAACGTGCAGGACTCCCAAGTCACACATGAGTTTTGAACACTGATCTCAAACCCCACTCGCCTCCAGAATATCATTTTAAAGAAAGAAATGTGTGGAAATGTGGGTAAATAAAAGCCATTCTAGAACACATTAAAAAAGGGGAACAGAAATCTAAATGACAGGCCTGGTATGTGCCTTTCTCAAATATCTTTATCTAGGTAAATCCTGGTTTATTTTTATTTTATGGCTGCCATTGGGGCTGTCTGCTTTGCTTTTTTTATTCCAGCCAGCAGTGCTATTCCCCAGAATTTGTTGCTGTTGTCTTCTTGGACTCCTTAAGCCTTCTCAACTTAGAAATGCATTATTTAGTCTGGTGGTTTGCAGAGTGACAGTGTTCTCAGGAGGAGAGAGCAGGAAGAGAAAGCAGGTGTTCTTTTTGATATTGATATTTTGATATTGCCAATTGAATAAAAATGATTAAGAGAACAAATTGCTGCATCTGAAGGTACATCCTTGGCTGGAATTCATTCTTTTCTTGTGGCTTTCTCAATGTCTTGCGTGTGGCCTTTTTTTTTTTTTTTTTTTTTTTTTTTTTTTTTTTTTTTTTTTTTTTTTAAATCTGGGATTTAGTGTGTTTCTGAAAAGTGCACAAACAGGTTACACAGTTAGCCTGAAATGGCTTGTAACTTAGGAACAGAAGCATCTGGTTCCAGACTGCTTGCTAGAGGAAGAATTCATCAGCAAAATATGAACTACAGTCAGGAAAAATCAAGACAGGAAGGACTTTGTGGAATGGATGGTCTGCGATGGAGTGAAATCAGATTCCTCTGTATTAAATAAAAGTAATGCTCTCCAAAAGTACTTCAGAGACAGCTCTGTCTCAAGAATTTCCTTCACTTCTATTTTTCACTGTCCTTTATTTTTGTTCTTTTGCATTCACTTTTCCCCTGTGAATGATTTCATTCAACAAGCAGGAAAAAAAAGTTTATCAAACAGGAGAAAACCGGCTTTTGCTTGACGTAGTATCACTAGTACTTGTTTATTTCTAAGACAAAAGTAGGAAGTACTTTGCCCTCTGGTAAAATTTCAATCTCAGTTTCTGGAGCTCCTTGAAGACACCAAACCCTGATGTGTTTGATGGAGCAGAAATTGAATTTCTACATGACAGTCAGGGCCTTTCTTATCTTCCATTTCTTTAGCTCATATCCTTTCTCATGCCTTAGCAACAATTTTCCTTGGAGAACTGGGACAAGGTTGCAACGTACACCAACAGACCTGAGTCACAATCAATCTCTGGCCTAATGGTGACCTTAATGTATCAGAATAAACTGATGTGGGGAGGGAAAAAGCAGCTCAGTGACAACAACACCAATGCAAAACAGAATGGAAAAATATTTCATTGCAATCAAATTGTGCTGGGCGCTGAGGATGTGAAAGGAAAAAGAGCACTGGATTCAGGGGAGGCAGGGGGACCAGAGAAGAGAAGACCCCCAGGTGATTATCAGAACATTTTGCCTTTGGAGAATACACCCAGGTAGTATTCTTCACAGAAATGTTGGTTTTGAGGAGAAAAAAAAGCAGATTTATGGCATGTCAGCATTTAATAATATTTGTTATTTTGTTGTATTTGCTGAATTGTTCATACCAGAAGAATAAGAAACCTGGAAAGCTACATTTTAATACTGTGAATTGAGCTACCTTTTGAGCTCATTTTTCACTTAAAATGTTTTTAGCTTTCACTTTACGGAAGCATGAACAGCAAGATTAAAAGCTCAATATTCAAGCAGTTTTTCAAATTTTCACTGCTGCCAAGAACTTCAAAACTGAGCTCTTCCTGCAGAGGATCACAACTGCCCTCTGCATGGGCAGCTCAGCATCAACCCCTCCCTCTGAATCCAGGGGCACTGCTCACCAACACACACTTACATTCCTTACTGGGAATTCTTTACACAGCAATCATGGATTGGCAAGTCTTTTCCAATGGAGGAGGAAAAAAAAGAAAAAGAAAAAGAAAAAGAAAAAGAAAAAGAAAAAGAAAAAGAAAAGAAAAGAAAAGAAAAGAAAAGAAAA
>VZUI01095291.1:0-47938 GCA_013401135.1 Cettia cetti
CTTCCTTCCTTCCTTTCCTTCCTTCCTTCCTTCCTTCCTTCCTTCCTTCCTTCCTTTCCTTCCTTTCCTTCCTTCCTTCCTTCCTTTCCTTCCTTTCCTTCCTTCCTTTCCTTCCTTTCCTTCCCTCCCTCCCATCCATGTGCCCTCCTCATCAATCCATGGCAATTTTGGGGGTGACATTTCCTGCTGGAGCTGTTCCATTCTGCAGACAAGAATTACAGATTTCCCAGGGCACGATGATGTGTGAGTAGGAGCCATTTAATTTCCTGTAGTTCCTTTCTCACTTGCTGCAAACAGACCCAACCACAGAGAAGTCTGTTCATCTAAAAGCTGCTTTTTCCTCACTGGATATGTTTTATATGTAGCAGTGGTTTCAAACTTAGAAAAATAAGAGGCAGAAAAGTTTTCTATTCATTTTATCCTGTCTGAGGATTGAGTTAAGAAAAAAAATAAAGGGATATTCTTTTGGGCACGTGGTGAAATCATTCCTCAGTGATGTTTAGCAGAGATCCCCTGTGTCCAAAACCTTGTCTGTTCCCCAGTTATGTCATGTTGTCTAATGAAAAGTGTTAACTTTTCCTGCAGCCCTCTCCTCCCTGCTATTCTGCAGGACATTTATGCACCTACAGCAGATAATGGCCTCAGGAATTTATATGCTCAACCTGAAACCCTTGTAAGAGAAGTAATTAGACAGGCTTAATTAGAGCTGGCATGACAAAATTTATGTCGGTAAACGTGCCCAATTCTGCCCAGAAAGGCATTTTCAAAGGGCTCTGACTGCTGTGTTAGTCATGCTCATTTTTCAGGCAGTGTGTACAAGTGTATAATATTTAACCACCATTAAATGTTTTTCCAGTTGGAGCAGTTTCATGCGGAACTCATCCATTTAATCAATCCATCTCCTTCATTGTTAGGCTGCAACTGGTGTGGCTGCAGAGAAGGCAGAGAAAAAGGAGAAAATGAGATGCTCCATTAGAAAACACCATTTGGAAGTGACAGATTAAGCTGTTTGAAATGAAGGAAAACGTGAGTCATTTTGGGGACACTTTATTTTTATGCGTAAATTGGATCATTGGCTGAAAAATAATCACTTGGTCCATCAAAGACATAACCCAGAAATGAGGTGGAGAGAGAAGTTAACAGAGGATGAGTAATAGAGGTAAGAGAACAAACGTGCAGCAAGGCAGGGGAGATAATGCAAGTTATTTAACATGGCAAACAGTGGCAGCTAATGGTAATTAGCAGTTAAGTGAAGACGTTTTTCCCCTTAAAAATCTGGTGTTGGTGTCAGAGGGACTTGCCTGACTGCAGATGTCGAGAGGGAGCGTGGGTCTGAAGTGCTAACAAGAAAGCAGGAAGGGATTATCAGAGCATCACTTTTAGGGGGAGAGGGGAAGTCCAAGAAGAGGAATAAAAATGAAAAAGAAGGATATCAGGAAAAGTGTACAGTCTCCTGGCTCATTTCTAGATCTTCCCTCTGCCTATCAGAATGAAATTCCTTCATGGATACAGCTGCATCTATGTTTAATCTGTAGGTTCTGAGTGACACGTTGCTGTCAGACTAATTGCACTCCAGAAATTGCAGCCCCCTGCAGCTCTGCCAAGGTGAAAATTGTGTCCTCAGACCATTCCTGGGTCTGTACACACCACTGCCACAGCCAAGGCTGCAGCAGCAGAGCTCTCCCAGCTCATCCTGGTGCTTGGTAGCCAGAACAGCTCCCTGCTAAAATCTGTGCCCACCTGTGATGGCATAAAAATATTATTTAATGCAGCTCCAGCATTTTTTGCATTGATAATACAAAGGTATATTTTCCTGCTGGAGTAGGAGCAAACATTCTGAGTAATAGCTCAGGCATTATTTTCAATAATATTTTGGGGCATGATAAAGAGTAACAGATATTTGTGGTTTAACCTGCCTGCTTGAGGCAAATCACCTCCTCCTTTATCTGTCTTAGCTGCTGCTTTCTGAGGACCTGAACGTGAAACAAGGCAGCCAAATGTGGAATACATGCATTTATCCTGTTGGAATGCTGGAAACTTGGATTTAAGCTTTTAGTGTAGAGTAATAAATGTGGGTCAATACATATGGAGGATTTGGGGTGTTGTCTTTGTCCTACTTCTTCACCTTCTTCTTCCTTCTTCTTCACGGGTTTGGGTGGTTTTCTGTAATTGGGTGAAAAAGGTCTGCATTGAGGGCTTGGGTGGTCATTATTGGGTCAGAAATATATATTTAAAAATATAATGTAATGTAATGTAATGTAATGTAATGTAATGTAATGTTATATTATATTATATTATATTACATTATATTACATTATATTACATTATATTACATTATATTACATTATATAATATTATAGAATAATAGATATATAATATAATATAACAATATAGAATAATATAGACTAGAATAGAAATACCTTTTATATTTATATTTATTTTAATATTTATATTCTAATATAGGTGGTGTCACCTTGGTATTGAGCATGCTAGTTGGAGCTCTCGGTGCATGAGCCAGTAAATACTGTAAATAGATAAGAGCTAATAAACACTCCAAGTCTGAACTCTACATTTTTGTTTCCTGTGTTATTCATCCTGGCCTTGGCAAGGTAGAAAAGAGCCCCAAACTGTCACATTATTATCCAAGGTGTGTGTGTGTGCAGAGCTCTGCAGGCCCCAGGGGTGGAAGGAGGTGTTTGCAGACACGGGTGACCCTGTGTGGCACAGGGGACAATAATCCAGCTGCCAATGATTCTCTATTCCTCACTCAGCCACGGCAAATTTCTCTATCCCCTCCCCATCCTCAGGAGTGCTCATTCCTTGGAATAATTCCTTGTCCCAGTCATGAGGGATGTGAGGAACAGGATTTGAGGTTAGGTGAAGCTGTTTGTGACTGTAAGGAATCGCTCTGGGGGTTCCTGGGTTCATCTGGGAAGTCAAATTTGTCTGGCATGAGTATAAAATCCGAATACCCCCATGCTGTCCAAGGAATTCAGGGAGTAGTCCATGTCAAGGGACATTAATCATTAGCCATTGTTCAGAGACAGTTTGCATCAGGCTGCAGGAATTATAAAAAGTACAAATTAGCTCTGGAAAAGTCAGCTGAGTTTGTAATCACCTCCATTCCAATCCCCTATATTGAATGTATGATTAAGAGTTGAGTTATTTTGGTTTTTAGGGCTGCACTCCTGGGCCACTGGATGAACAGAGATGTCTTTTATTTTTATAGCAGGCTGTTGAAAACACAAATTTATTTAAAATGCAGGTAATGTTTGAAAGTATGTACTACTTTTAAAATTATTTTAGACATTAAACTTTAGCTTCCCAGTCTAAAAATGTTGACTATAATTTTTAAATGTTTAAGGTATTCTATGGTTACAAGGAATGCTTCTGGACCACTGTTTTCTCTTTTCTGTTTTCAACCAAATTGCTTTTTGGGGGGAGGTTGGTAGTTTTTTGTTTCTATTTTGTTGGTGTTTTGGTTTGGTTTGTTTGTGGGTTTTTGGGGGGGATTTGGTGGAGTTTTTTGTTTTGGCTTGTTTTTGGTTTAGGAAATCTTTTTTTTGATACTTACGCTACCTTAGAGGTAATTATTAAGATTAAGCACTTGGCTTCTACAAATTGTTATCTCAATTCACACCCAACTAAATCAGAATTGCAACGTATAAGAGAAATGTTTCTAGAACTCTCTTTAGTATTTGTGTACTCCAGTTCTTCCTATTCTCATTTTTGTCTTGGTTTCCGCGGACTGCTTTTAAAGGAACAAACAGGCTCTCAAGGCTCATGGTAGGTCCTAGATAAGGCGCAGAAACGATGTAAAACATGCGGCGATAATTGGGTGTCAATTTAAGGAGCTGTTTCCCATTGAGCAGGTGCCTGTTGTTTGCTGTGAACCCGGGGTTATTGGTAATTCAATGTTAGCAGCTTCCCGGGGGGCTCCTCGCAGTTCATTTCACACTTGGACCTTGCAATATTTGCAACAATTCTCAGGGTTCAGAGATGTCCAGGGGACTTTGGCAGGGACAGCCAAGCAAAATGTTAATCAGGAAAGCAGAGCAGGAGCCTGGGCCAGGATTCAGCTGCTGCCAGGCTCCATCAGCGCTGCACAGTGTCGACGTGGAAAAAAACAAAGAATTCTTTCATCTCTCACAGCCCTAAACCAACGGGGATTTTATTTATTTATTAACAGAGGAATAACAGAATGAAATGCAAGGGAGAGATTGGAGGAAGCCACTGAGCTATAGGCCAGTGACACCTCTCTTGAATGAGTGCCTGTGAATGGGTTTTGCTCCTCACCACAGCTAAAAACCTCAGTGTTCCCACGGCAGAACAGAGCAGAGTAATTTACAGCTCTGCAAACAGGGAGAAAAATTCGAGCATCAAAGCTGAGCTGATTTTACAGTCCCGTGCTTTGGTGTAAAAGCTCCAGCGGCACAAACGTGCTCAGGTGTGAAGTGAGACTCAGGTGGGCTCCCAAAAGCACAGGGCAGGCAGGCTGCAGGTGCGGAAAACACCTTCGGTTGTGGTGGGAGCAGCGGGAACCGAAGCTGGGTTGTGTAATGAAAGCCTGACCTCCGCAGGGCAGAAATCAGAGCCGGCTGCTCCGTGGAGCTCCCACCAAACTGCTCAACAAGGCTCAAAGCTTGGCTTTTGGTCTGAAACCCATGCTGGGTTTGGGTGTGAACAACTGTTCTCAGTAAATCTCTGCTATTTACCTCTCTGAGTGATGCCCACGCTGTCAAAAATGAGGGGCAAATTTTCACTGTCTTGGCTCCTGTGACATCCTGCCTCCAAACAGGAAAACTGTTGGATTGAGGACTTAAAAATATAAGGAAAGAAAGAAAGAAAAAAGAAGGCTAGTGGGTTCCTTCAGTGGTATTTCCTTAGAAATATAATATCCTTCTTTCAGTAATGAGAAATGCAGTAAAATCCTTCTCCTGAAAATCTGGTGAATGTCTTCTGCCCCACAGGAAATTGGGCACCTTTTGACAGTGGTTCATGGCACAGCAGCCTTTGGGAAGAACAAACTTACAGGGATCCCATAAAGGGAAAAATGCTCCATGGCTGGGGAGCTGAGCAGCCCGAGAATTCTGTCGTCAAACCCGAGGTCATTCCAAATTTATTTGTTTAAAGGAAAGATGCAGAGTGCCAAGGGAGGGTGTGTACACAAGCAAAGGCTATTTTATGGGATAAGTAGATGAATTTATTATTTTTTCTTCTATCCAGACTGTGTGAAGACCCACAGAAAAAAAATCACATTTCACTCATCTCTGTTTCCTTTGAAACTGAAACCAATAAATAGAACTTTCCCCAAACCCTCAAGTAGAAGGAAGTCCATCTGCCAGGCCAAACAAGATGATTGGGACAGATCCATGCTGCCAACTGTCCCCACTTCCACCTCTTTAAAGGTATTAGAATTGCCCCAATTCCCATATTAATTAGTCTGTACTATAGTTTAATTGCATGTTATTTTTTTTCCCAATGAACCAAGGTTTTAATGAGCGTTCACTGTTTAATAAGCAATTAAAAATAGCCTATTATTTTGTGTGTGTGTAATAATGAAGCTCATCACCTTAACAGCTTATATTTATACGTATACATATTTTATTACTTTGATTTGAACAATAAATCTAGTACTCCTAATTATTCAGCTCAGTTTTAAATGAGCTATACCTTCACTAAATGCTGGTGCTGAACTGCTCATAATGCCTCCCTCACTTCTTTAGCTTCAGCAGGAAGAAGAGCTGCAGTGGCAAGAAAAGTTTGCCTAAAATTGAAGAAAGATTTGAAGGAAACAAGCCTTGGATTGCATCCACTCAAGCCCAGCAGAGATGTGAGTGCAGCACTCGTTTACTTTTGCTGGGAGCTCATTTGCTAAAGAACAAAGAGCCCGGTGCCAGAAAAAGGGAATTAGGAGAGTGAGGAAGGGCTGAGCTCCCCAGGTGTGAGTGAAGACAGACAATTGCAATTAAAAGTGGATTTATTACAGAGCTGATGAAAGAGAGAGCCCTGCTGGGCCTTCCACGAGGTGCCAAGGCAGAGCACCAGGCAGGAGTGATGGCAGAGCATCAATGCACAGAAACCAGGGTGAGAAATGGGGAAAAGTCCAGCCAAAGGAGAAAAACCTCCCACAAACAACTGCTGCTTCATCCCCTGGGTGTCCCAGTGCCCCGTCCCCTGGGTGTCCCTGTGCCTCATTCCCTGGTGTCCCTGTCCCAGTGCTCCGTCCCCCGGGCGTCCCTGTCCCAGTGCAGCCTGGCAGCCCAGCACAGTCTGGGGCTCTGGGAAGGCTCCAGTGCCCGGCAGAGGTTCTGGGGTGAGGTGTCTGTGCCTCTTTGCTGTCACAGCCCTGGCAGGAGGGTGAATCTCTGCCTGGCTGCACTGCCAGGGTGGTTTGAGCAGGGCTGAGGGTGCAGAGGGCTTGCTCAGCACCAAGGATTCCTCTCTAGAGCCGTTTCTGCTTTGACTTCTCCTTGCAGGGCCCAAGAGCCAGCCATTTTCACGTGGATTAATGCAGTTTCTGGAACTGGTAACTGGCCAGGCACTGTGGCTGGGCTCTCCAGCACTGGGGTAGATCTACCATGATGCAGTTAATGGTCACAGCTTGTACATGTGAGTTTAATGACACAAAAAGTCTAAATCTTTCCTTTGGACACTGTCTTGTAACAATGGCTTTTCTAATTACTGCAATATATGGTTTCTACTGTGCTTTATCTACGGACTCTGTCACATTCTCTGTGATCCCCACATGAATTACACATCCCCTATGTTGTTCTTTTTCTTTTCAGCAATCAAGGATATGAAAGGCTGGGAATCTGTTAATTGGGGCCCCTGTTCTCAGGAGGCTTTGCTGGTTTTGCTCAGTATGAAACATGATGCCAATTAAGTTACCTTGGAGAAGCAGGGGAAAAAAATTAGTGCCTGTATTAGCTCATGATGACTTCAAACCAAAGGAAATACTTTATAGTTACATAATTCTTTTTTCAGCTGGGGGAGGGATTGTTCAGCTCTTAGGGTTTTAGGGTTTTAATGATTCCAGTGGGAACCAGGTGCATAAATCCCACCAAAGGCTATTTGGTGCCAGCCAAGGCAACCCTGCACACTGCAACCCCAAGGCAGGTTATAATCACTGGCTTTAATTATATGACACAGTTAATTACAACTGTCCAGCTAGGCTTTGCTTTCTGAGTTTTCAGCATACCTGGCAGTCATCAAGGAGCCTGAACACTTCTCCTTGCTTTGGCCAGCCTGTCTTGGAAAGTGCATCCAGCCACAGGGCTGGTAAGGACATCCCACAGCAGGAGGTGGAACACAAGTTTGAGATGAGTCAGAGGAGTGAGCTGGGTTGTGCTGGGCTGGAGTTCACTGCAGAAACCACAGGAGCAGCCAAAGGTCAGCAGGCACTGGCAGGAGGAGGAGTGGAGTCCGGCCAGAGGTGAGGAGGTTGAGCCTCCCAAAAGCTTTTCAGCAGGAGCAGTGACCCTTGCTTTGTTTCTGCAGGTAAGAGGCTTGTGCTGAAGGCAGAGGGATTGTTCTGATTTACTGTTGCTGCAGAAAAGCCACAACTGGGCTGAGCTGTGCAGAGTTACCAACTAACAGCAGCCTGCGGGCCGGAGCGGGAGGAGTGAGATGAGACACGGCAAGGCTAAAAGGGCAGCACAAAACTTCCCCCAGCTAAAAACCATTCAGCATTCTCTTTGTTAATGCTCCATTGCTAATGATTTAGCTTTGTGCTGTTTCAAACCTTCTCTCGAGGTACAAGGCACAGCTTTAGTTTGGGACAAGGCTCTCAGCTGAGACCAAAGCAGGTGACACGTGTTTGCTGTGGCTTTCAGGCTATGAATGACCTTTTGCTCAATTACACCACAAGCTTCGTGTAGGCTCTTTCATCCTCTACTTATTATGGGCCACATGAAAAAAAACCCTTTAGATTCAAAGCCTGATAAAGCATCAGCCACAGGCAGGAGCTGGAGGTGGGTCTCGGTGACAGAAAGCTGCTGGGGCTTGTACTCAAAAGTTTCCTTCAACTGCTGCCCTCCCTCCCCAGCTTCCTCTATTCTCACAGGTATTAAAAGGCTATTTTCAGAGATATTTTACCTTTATGTGGCTCTGTCACTTTAGATAACTTCCTAGAAGATCTAAAATACAACCAGGAAGCCAGCAGGGTTTAGCTTTGTGCTGGAACAAGAATTCCCTGGTAAAGAGGCATTTGTTCAGGTGTTTTCTGGGTTGTTTGTGCAGTTCTTGTGTCTGGAGCTCTCTCTAAGCTGAGCTGATGGTGGTGGCTGGGGAAGGTGAGCAGGTGAGGCAGAAAGGAATTGCACAAAACTCCATGAGAGCTCCTGGCTGCAGTCCAGCCTGGGGCATCTGGTTTGTGTTTGGCTCAAGGCAACCTCTTTAATGGAAATGAGGCTTTGGACAGCAAGTTATGGTTGTTACCTGAGTATTCAGCTGCTGCTTGCTTGTGTGGTCAAACCATCCCTGGAGTGACAAGGCCAGGCTGAACGGGGCCCTGGTGGAAGGTGTCCCTGATCTTTAGATCATTCAAAAGATGATATTTAGGGTCCCTCCCAACCCAAACCATTCTCTGTGGCTCTATTTGCCTCTCTAAACTCCCGATTCTCATTCTCAAACCACATCATGGTGAGGTGAAGGCTGCAATTTATCTCCTTCCCTAAGAACCTCTTGGGGTTTCTGATGTTTAGCACAGGTGCTTCCATTCCTTTGCCAGTCTGGAGGTGATTTTGTGACCCTTCACTCCTGCAGCGAGGTTCTACGTGCAGACAGAAGGTAAAACCCATACATCCTTTATTTGAGCATTTCACAAATAAATTACAAGTTTCTTTGCAACCACGTCATAAATCAAAACGTTTATTTACACCTCAGAAACAGCAAGCGATTCAGCAACTAGGGCCCAAAGGAATGATTAACTGGAAAAGTAGCTGAATTAAGCGTCTTGAAAATCAAACAAAATATTTTCCTCCTTGCTTGGACTATTAAAAAAAGAAAAATCAAACCATAAAAAAATTAAACTTGATGGTAACTTAAAGGGACAGAGGTTGTTGTGGGGTAGATGTGGTTTTACAGGAGGGTTCTCTGAAAGGGCAGTGACAACACCTCTTGTTTGTGCTGAGTTCCCCATCACAGGCCCCCAGCCACGGATTTATTCCTCAGCCCCAGCCCCAGGCAGGGCCGTGTGCACATCCAAACACTCAGCCTGGCCCTAGACTACATTCATTTCACCCCAAATTACCGAGTGCAGCTCTTGCTGATGCAGGGGAGGAGTGTGATGTTGGAGGCTGGGTGAAACTTTCCCGACGAGCTGTCCCACTGAAAGCTCAGGAATGAGGAATTCTGGCTCTAAACCCTTCCCTTCCCTTCCCACTATGGTGACCTGCTGATCCACAGACAACTAAAAATGAGTCAGCAAACAATGGTGCATATCTTCAAATGATATAATTGTGGCACTGGGGGACAGCTCAAGGTAGCAGAAATACAACAAGAGAGTTGAGATAAGCCTGGGGGTTAGTGTGTGGGCTTTTTGCCTTTTTTTTTTATTTTAAATCAGACTGATTCAGTACATGTAGCCCATGCTGTCCCTTATCTCATGAATTCATCCCTGATTGAGGGAATTGAACTGCTTATTCCAAGTCCCCTTGTTGTAACAACCTCCTTCCACCTGCATATATATTATATATATATTTATATGTGTATATCTTTATATATCTACATATATACACACATAGCTGTTGTGCAACTGGACACTTTCCACTGAGAGTGGGGGAGTGCATCCATCCCACTGGGACAAACCCCAGCCAGCCCTGTGTCCTGGTGTGAGGCAGGAGAGCAGGGCAGGCTCTGTGCTTTGTGTGGGAAAGGCTCAGCTCTGTCTGCTTTAAAGAGAACAGTTACAGTCATTATTACTAATCTGCTCTGCATGTTACTTCTAAAGACTATAGAGCACAGAGTTAGATTCGCTGTTTTATTTTAAATTGTTATTTTATTTTGCTTTGTGTTAGAGTTGGACTGGATCTCTCAGACAAAAGAGTTTCTAGAGATGCAATAAAGGCAAGACAGGAGCAGAGTTTTGCTTTAAACTTGGTGTTCTCAAGCCAATGTGACTCCAATATGATTTTTTTAATTAAATAAGACATTTTTAAACCTATTCCAAAAGCAACTTAGATTCCAAAAGCAACTTAGCCTTTAGACCAGGTGATGTAAAATTATTTGTGTACAGAATTCTGCTCCGAGTGAATTTGAGAAGAATTAGCATCTTTCTCAGTATTTCAGACAAGAGGCCTTTGCAAAGGAAAGACAAAAGTTGTCAATGTAACAGATTTTTTTTTGTAGTGATACGGCATTTAAGACAGGGCCCTACAAACTGCTTGTGAGTCCATAATTTAATAAATGAGGTTTGTATTATAGTGATCCAAAAAACGACTGTGTGAGAGAACAGGACAAATCATTTGACCCCATCCATTTCAAATAAAGGTTAAACCAAATTATTCTGGGAGCCTTAGAGAGCCCTTCAGAGGGTCAGGGAAGGGCACGGGTCACCTGTGGGTGGCTGATGTCACAAACCCCAGACTTCTGCACTCAGCAATCCTGTGACAAACACTGCAGCTCCACTGTTCACAGCCAACCAGCAAAATGCAATATGTGGGGAGGCAAAGTTTCACCTGGGTGTGATGAGCTGAATCTCAGCTCTGGGGATGGAGCTGCTGTTTGCTTTCAGCAGTGTAACCACCATGAGAACGGGGCTCAGGGAGTGTGTTACCTGTGTTCCACCCTCACCTAATTTTCCTCCACGCCCAGCAGGAAATTCAGCTCATTTCCTTTTTTTTTTTTTGACTCTTCTGACCTACAGCTACTGAACAAAATGGACATTAATAAATGCACACAGGCATATTGGAAAAGCACACACTAGGAGCACAGGGCAGGGTTCAATTAGCAAGCACACCAAAAATGAGACGTTTCTCTAGCTAATAAACCCCTCTCACTGATTGTTATTCCCAATTTTTGTTTCAACAGCACATAGCCTTTTCAAGTGAAATAACTTTTACAAATAAAAAGTTTTGTGCATGTTACAAAATGAGAATCAACAAGTTCACTGTCTTTCCAACTCTAGACAGCATTTATATATCTACCAACACAGACTGAAATAAATGTTGGTGGGACTAAAATAGCTGGGTAGGAATAAGGGGTATGTTATAAAAACAGCAAACTTGGCTGGACAAATGTTAAACACCATCAACTATTAGAAAATAATGCAATTTTGTCAATTTTCTGCTTTTTCATTACGTTGTAGAAAAATGGATAAGTCATTGTCGCTCCTTTGTTTCAGGAAATGGACATTGTCTTTTTGAGCCAGAGGTGACACCCTCTATTCAGGTAGGAAAACTCAGATTCTGTTTGTGTCACACTATGAACGTGCCAGTCTGTGTCAAATGGGCAGAAACATTAACATGGCAGCTCCATCTTCTCCTTGGGAACACTTGGGAAAGGCTGGGAAGCTTTAATGGGAGCAGAAATAGAGGGAAAATGGGAATGGAGGCTTGGATGCAGCTCGGGTCAGAGCTTCAGCCAGACTCTGACCTCTCTGCACACCCAAATTTTGCAGTGGATCCAAGAAGAAAGATCTTATCCTTGGGCACAGGGTGGCAGGAAGAGTCTTCCCCTTGCTGGTGTAGCTGCAGGCAGAGGAGTTTTCTCTTTGTTCCTCATTTTGGCTGCCCTGTTAATGATTCCCCAAATGCTCTGCGAGCCTTGGTTTAAAGCAGGGAAGGGCAGATTATTCTGGCATTTGACAGAAATGACACCAAAGTCAAGGGGGGGGGGGGTCTTTCTAGAGGTGGGTTTGGCTGGGTGGAGAGAGGGAAAAAAAAAGCAAATAGAAAAGAGTATTTGTGGGGCAGGGTAATATAATTTCTTTTATTGAAGATAGAGGTTTTGTAGCTCAAAGCACAGGGTGCAGAATATCTTTGGGTGCATTCATTGAACATACACGTTGGAACTCCAGAGGTGCCATACAGTAGTTAAATCGCTCCTTTTGGAAAAAAAAATTGCTTGAAAATAATATATATATATATCTTTTAATAAAAAAAGACGTGATTGTTGATGGCAAAGCAGCAGCATGGGGTCAGCACAAGGCGTGGTCAGGGAGAGGACGAGAAGCGTGCCCATGTTAATGTTTGGGGTCAGGCTCTGCCCTGCTGGGCTGCCTGAAGCTGCCAGAGCCACTCCTGGTGTCCTTGGCCAGCTGCCACCGGCCCTGCAGGGCCACTTTGGTGACACAGAGGGACCAGAGGGGGGTTTCACTTGGTCAGGACGGCGGGAGTTAAGCTGGAAGAGAAAAACGGGTCTGAAGGCAGCTCATATCTTATCAGGAAATCTACAACGTTAGGAAAGCTCGAAACACAAACTCATTTTTCCTCTGTCGCTGTTGTTATTACTCCTTTTGATTAAAAAAAAAGGAAGAAAAAAAACCCCAAACCTGTTTCATATTTGGTACAATACAGGAAGTTGGAGAAAAGCTATTGTACAGCAAATTTTAACCACCAACACACATTTAATATCTAGTGTAGCATTATGGGAAACTAAATATATGTCTGGACTTATTTTTAATGTTTCCAAAAACCTTTACTATTGAAACAGGTACGTGGTGTGGAAGATATGCTCAGAATCTCACTGTAGTAAGGATGCCATCGAGTATGACCCATAAGTACTGTAAAAATGCTAACTAAAGAATGCAGCTGCAAAGTTCTATTGCATAAGGAAGCTTTCTTGTTTAAACTTTAAATAAGCAAGTTTATTAAAATATTCTAAGACACTTACCTTACCCTAGTTACTGGCAAGCTCTAATAAAAGCCACAGTCTGTCACTAGTATACTTTTTGTGTTAATTTTATAAAAATTTGGTGTGAGCTCTGATGGATCATTTACAGTTTATTAACAAGATGATCATCTTCATACAGTTAGAAGGAATTTTTTTTCTTTTTTTGACCTTACATGCTCACAGAATAAAAAAGGATCCATATTCATAGAGAACAAACACCCTTTTTTTTCCCATGTCTGCAAACAGGTGTGGTAAATTTACACACACAAAGAAATGCTCTTGTTACTCCGAACTGTGTGTACGTGTGTATGTATGTATATATATACCCAAAAGGATGGATTTGTGTGTTTGTGAGGGGATTTACAGAGCAGGGCACCTGTGCTGCTCCTGGCACAGAGGCTGGGAGAGACATCAGTGCTCTGGCAAACGCTGCTGGACTCGTGATAAAAACATTTTGCCCCCTGCCCCGGCCACTTTCAGCCCTCCAGCCCCTGGAACCAGGCTGAGCTGAGCATGGGTCACACCTGGCTGCTCCTCTGGGGCACAGGGAGAGCAGCTCAGGTGAGGAACAAGCCCTGTTCCAAACATTTCGTGTTTGCTGAACCTGAGGTACGAGAAGGGCCGTGTCAGAGCCCGGGTGGCCACAGCTGGCTCCTGCTGGCCACGCTCTGAGCACCAAACACAGCAGGTTTAGCCAGGCTGGAACAGCTGCAATTCATCTGTGGCTCTGTTCTTCTGCTCCCTCCCTTCTCACGCTCCAGATGAACTTTTTATAAAAGCTAAACCTGTGGTATAACTCTTCTCTCTATATAAATATATATATATACATACACTCATACATATACAAATACTAACCCACAGACAAAATATTTTCTGAACAGTTGAATAGCAACAAGTCAACAGATAGAAAAAAAATGGAGTCAATCTGGTTTTTGTTGTTTTTGTGTGTTTTTCTGCTCCCCCAAGGTCGGGTTTGGATGTCATGGTCTTTTAACATTCAGAGAAAATTTTGAGTAAACCTTGTGTCCTGCAGGAGGAATCCAGGGACAAAGGGCAGGGAGGTGGAGGCTGTCGAACACCAAGGTACGGTCGGACAGATTGAGTGAGATTGCAAACTAAACCGGAGCGACTGAGGCCGAGGAGTGAAGAACAGTAATTGTAAACTGCAATCTTCAGATCTGACGGGTTTTTTCCTTCTTCTCGTTGCCGTGGCAACTCGGTAGGACAGCTTCAAATGGCAGGAATTCTTACAGACCTAAAGGACGAGATGGGGGTGAGTATTGCTATGCAAATCACAGGATCTTTTAACTGCCTGGTTTGGTTTGGTTTTTTTTGTTTTTGTTTTTTTTTTTCTCCCCAGTCAAATCGTTGGTTGTGTGCATGAACACTGCCAGTAGTTAAATATCCATTATCTGGGTCCAGAAACAGTTATTTGTGAATGCAGAAATCTCCAAGAGGAAACCCCAAAAAGTCACGTGGGGCAGTCAGAGACCTTTGTGATGCGGTTCTGGAAGATGTGGTGAGAGGATAAATCCTGAGCCAGGATTCCCCTTGGAAGGTAAATCCTGATAAATCCTGATTTCCCCTCTTGGACACCTCCAACAGTTACATTTTACAGGAGCACAAGGAAGTGCCAGCCCCCCTCCTGCACACCCTGACATCCAAAGAGCAAACAAACAACATCTTTTGAAAAATAACTCTCTAATAGAGCCTTAGAGTTTGTGAAAATACCAGGGAATAAAAGGCCTGGTGTATCATATTACCATTGCTACAGAAAGAAAAGATTTTATGTGGGTTATTTTATTAAATAAAGTGAATGTGGCACTTGAATTCTGTTTTAGAGGGACACTCTGATAATACAAAGGCAGTAAAAAAACTCAGAAAGGAGAGTTTAGGAGCAAATCTAACATTAGCTGTAGCTCACAGCCTATAAAACCAGGGGAAAGACACACTGAAATTCACTCAGCAAATGTTTGTCTATTATTTATTGTATCTGCACATGTTAAAGACTGTAATATTGAATATTGATAGTTTTGTCACCACCACAGAAGTGTAATGGTCAATGTTAGATGCTGGTTTGTGCCCTTTAAAAATTTTTAATGATCTGCTTGCCTTTTAGGGCTAATCAAATTTAATCTAATTATTGATAAGGCTGTTTTGTTTTATCTGTTTCTTTCTTGTTATCATGTGAATTGATGGCAATATTGAATTCTGCAGCAATGCAGGCACCTGGATGCCAACACCTGCCTGGCCCCTTCCCTGCAGCACTTCAGTCCTGGTAAACAAAGGTAAATAAAGCAAATTAGGTGTGAGAAATCCATAGAGGTGCTGATGGATGGGGCTCACTGAAGTGAGAAGTTTAACTGAGATTTCCAAATAGAACAAAATCTGGAATTGCTTGGCATATGGATTTTTAGCCTGCTGTTTAAAGAAAAGGTCTGGCCACAAAATCAGGATCCAGACTCACATTTAGGAGATTTACAGTCAGGACTGCTAAAGTCTGTATATTTTTGGATTAGGGATTCCAGCTAAAACTATATTCTCGTAAACAACCTGATCTCCTGGGTAGTGAAAAGAAAGAATTGGAGACTCTGATCTCACAGACAACCTGAAAAATACCATTTCCAGATCCCAATGAAGCTTAGTGTCATTAAAGGGCGTTTGTTTAATCCTGGCTCAAAGGAACTGGCACTGGCTCTGGGATTGATGCAGCTGCTCTGAATCCTTAGGAGATCCTTGCAGGTCTTCCTGCTGAGGACAGGCACTTGCTCATGATGGATGAGCAGCAGCTGTGGAGCTGAGTTTCTGTGCAATCCACAGGCTGAAACGTCACCAGAGAAATCTGTCAGCACCAAATTTTATAAATACCCCTCCAATTCCAGCAGCCAGTGAGCTGCTTCACCAGCAGCCTGGAAATAAAGGGCAGGATTTGGTGATTTATGGGCACACCTGAAGAAAAGCTTGCATGATTTACATTATATTGACAGATATAATGAATGTTACTACCTTTCATTGTCTTTCCTGAGTAGATGATGTACAAAAATTTGTTAGTTCAGCTTTAATTGTGAATCTTTTACTTTGCCATTTTTGTTTCTATAGAAGGCCAGTTTATCTCTCACAATAAACTCTTGATCCTCCCTGTTACCCCACCTGCCTCTGCAAGCACCACCCCATTCCTTACTCCTTTACCCTCAAAGCTCTACAACCCCTGCCTAGATTTTCTTTCACTGAAATTGCTTCTCGGGTTCATCCTTTTTTGCCTTTGTTCCATTTAATCATGTGCCTGAAATTCTGATGTTCCCTTGGCTCCTGGGACTATCTCCTCCTATAATTTCACTGTGGTTCCTCTCGTCACTTTTCCAGCCTGTCCTTCTCCAGTTCCTTTTTTTTAGGAAACCCTTTTTCCCCCCCCACTTTTGGTTTCTTCCCCTTCTCAGTGACACCATCCATTCCTGCTCAGCAATCACATTGGTGCTGACAGTTCAGAGATCTTGCTCTCTTTCCCCACTTTTCCATCTAGTCTAAAATGTCAGCCTCTAGCTCTGTTAACTTTTGGATGTTTTCCTGACAGCTCTGCACAGGCACAGCTCTTAAATCTTCCCCCTAAAGCACTCCCTTCCTTGATTGCTCAGGACAGCACCACCATCCTGCCTCTTGTTGGAGCCTGAAAGCACAAACAAACCAGAGGAGGGTTTTCTCATGGAATCTCCTCTCCAGGTCTGTATATTTAGGTTATGTCAGTCCAGAGGATTGTCTCTCACACGTTGTCCCAAAGGGCTTTTTGTAGCCATTCAAACAGCTGAATCTCCTACCCAGGCTCTCACTCAGCAGCTTTGCAGCATCTTTTCTGAGCCCTTGACAAACTGAGCTGCTGTGTGCTCATCTCCTGGACAAAACCTGTACAGAGCATTTCCTGCTCTGCCACTTTGACAAAACCTCTGTACCTGTGGCTCCTCTGCTGCCTCTTTCCTGGATTTTCCCTGCAGGACCTGTTCCTCCTCTCATTCACAGCCCGTGGTGACAGCTTCCCCTGAGGTGTTTTCAAAGGAACCTGGACACCTTCCATGGAAAGCTTCTCCCAACTTCTGCTGACACTTGCAGAGGGTGCCAGGACTAGTCTGAACCCAGCTAAGCCTTGACCAAGGTTGTGTTAAGAGAATTATCCCAAACACTGCCTGTGTTTCCTGCCTGGAAAGTCATTAATGGTGATTATCCCTTTTGCACAGGTGGATTGTTAAAGGAGTACTGAGTTTTTGCCTCTGGAAATCAGATTCAACACCCAAAATTATGGTCTGTAAAGTTTCAGTAGACAACCATCTCTGGTAAGTAAGAATTTGTAATATCAAATCTATCTTGGTTCTTTCTATTGCACACAAAATTGACTGGAAATTGCTTCTGTCCTAGGGAGCATCACTCTTGTAGTTTCTGTGGTTAGTAACAGAGTGTCAGCTACAAATTTCCTTTCTACAAAGAGTCTGATATGGTCATATAATGTGTTAATTGGCCAAACATTCTGGTCAGTAACTCCCTTAACACAAAATCTACAGAAATCAAGGATAACCAAAGTATTGCCTGGAAAACTCAGCCCTGAATGCAGGGAAATCCACTGAAACCAGCTCAGCTGCTCTGGTACAAACTCACTGGGGAGCCCTGAGCCCCTGGTCCATATCTAAAATCTCTCTGTTCTCCCAGCTGGATTTCCAGGGTTCATTATAGTTTCCTGTATAGGAATTGTAGTTTTCTTGTTGTGGCTTTTCTTTTTCTTTATTGTGCCCATAAAGAAGGAAGAAATGAAAGTTCCAGAAATGCTCACACAGAGCCAAATTTTTAGTCTACTTCTTATTTGAGCCCCAGCTCTAACCAGCTCACCTGGTGACTTTTCCACTTGTTTTGATGGGCTTGCATTGTTGGTTTTTTTATTTTGTTTTTTGTTTTTTTGTTTTTACCCATTCTTATGTATTTTATAGCACAGATGATTTAAAGTTTGCAGCTGGCAATAGCTCATAAAATATATTAGTATTTAAGGAATACTGTGAGCATAAAATGTGCAAATAATGTGTGCAGGGAGCACATTTACTGATCAATGAGAACTCTTTCTTTTAAGAACTTAATTCCCTGGTAAGCCTGTGCCTGGCAGGTTTAGATCTGCACACTAATGATAATTAGGCCTAGTAATTATTTTATTTTCTTTTTTATCAGCTCTGTCTCCATATCTGGCCTCGGCACTCAAGGATTATTACACACCCTGTGTTGTTTTAGATGCGATTTGACAGAAATTACCTGCAACCAGTGATTTGCTGCCCAAGGCACTCAAGCCACAAAGGTGGGGTGGGGATTTTTGCTCTTATTTTGTCCCTTCCACCTTTCCCTTTGGGTATCCAAGGATTCACAGCAGCACTAAGTGAGCACAGCTACAGGGAACTCATTTCTCCAGAAATCTCTCTGGTTTCAGTCTCTAATGTGATCTTCACCAATTTTATCTCACAGTTCTCCTCTGCTCTTCTGCCTCTTTGATGCTTGAGAGGCACATTCAGGCTGATTCCTTCTGAGATAACAGTGAGATAGCAGTGCCAAAGGCAGGGTTACTGCCACGTGTTTCTGAATTGTTACCTTTCTGCTCAATGGGCTCAGGTAAGAGAGCACAGCACGCTCTCACAAGCAGCTGGTGGCTCTTGGCATCAGGGCTTTGCTTTGGAAGGAGAGGTTTGCTTCTGCTGGTCAAAAAAACTGACAGATGTTGGGAGAGTTTTTCTGGAGCTAATGTAATAATAGCATTGTTAAAAATAATCATTCTGTGGGTATGCAGGTCTAAGTACCCAGGGTACCCTCTCAGGGCAGGGAGACTCATGACATGGAAAATCAGATGGAATAAATCCCTTTTCTACTCAACCAAAGGCTGCTGACTGTATTTGGAGTGGATGATGGTGGCCAACTCCACAGGAAAGCCCTGAATTGGGGTTTTAAAAGCTGATTTGGTTTGAGAAGGTGCAACCCTCCTAACTCATCCTAAGTGTTCCTGGTATTGGCTCCTTCAGTGGCTGCAGAGGCAGCTCCCTGCCTCCTTCACACGGGGCTAACTCCAGGTTCACTCCTCATGTTCATCCACACAACAGAAGAAAATGGAGGGAAAAAAAGGCACAAAATTTAGGACCAAGATTTCATAATCTGCATTCCAGGGAAAAAGTTCCTGGTAGGATGTCAGAGCACTCCCTGTGGTTCAGGCTGCCAGGAGCTCACATCCCAGCAGAACCCTTCCCTTCAGCCAGCTAGCTGTGGTGTTTGCAGACCTGCTGCTCTCAGAAAATGCTTTGCTATTTCCCAGCTTTCCCTGCTGCAGCCAGAACTTTTTCTGGACACATTTACTTATTAGTGACTCAGTTTCCTGCTTATTTTGAAGAAACCGGTCTAAATTGAGTAATTAAAAGCCCTTGAAAGATGTGCTCCTTATGAGACCAAGCTCACCCTCTGTTACACAGACTCTGCCTCTACATTGCAGTTAAAACCTCATAAAAATTAAAGGCATTTAAGTTTCCTGCTGACCCTCTGTACAGGAATGGGCTTTACCCAAAATGAATTCATCCTTTAATACCCATTAAAATAAGAGAGTTAACGCAGCTGGAGTTTGGAGTTCAGCTCATGCATGCTCCATTTCTTTCAATTACCCTTTCATCAGAAATATTACATTAATCTGGCATAATTAAAAGCCTACATTACATCATGGACTTTATTGAAACCTCAGTAATGCTAAAGAGGTAACAAAAATGATAGAAGAGATCAGCACCGTGTTTCTGATTAGGCAGCTAATCAACATCCAGGTACTTCTTTCCTGGATTTACCATCTAGGAAAGGTCATTAATTAGAGGCATAGTTATTAGAACTTTGAAAAATAGAAATTATTTTCATGTGCATCACTGGTTGATTTGTCAAGGGTAGCTTTCAACCCCAGAAGTTTCCCACAGTGTTTGCACCATGTGCCTATAAATTATTATAAATTTTCCCTCCCCAAATCTGACTGAATTTGCAGGACTATTCCCAGGCATATGCCCCATGTTTTCATCCCTGCAATTAAGAAATTTGGGGTTAACATCAGCCAGAGCAAACTGACGATCTCACTGGACACAACACCTTGGGGAAAAGTTTATAAAGACTCCAAAAGTAAATTAGTGCATGCTGAAAATTTGCAGCTTATAACATCACAGGCAATTTGTTTCTCATTTATGTGAGAAATGATTTGAAAGCTGTTAAGGGTGGGAACAGCACGTTGGGGCTGTGTGTGTGAAATGAGAGTCCCATAATTGCACTCAGAGCCTCGGTGGGCTCAGTAAATCAGTGTCAGTGTTCAGCTCCAGGAGCTGAAACGTGCCACGTGCTCTGCAACCAGCCCAGATTGGCAGGGCACAGGGGAAAGGTGCCAGCCCCAGCTCAGTCCCCCTGCTGAGGTCACTTCACCTGTGTGACACCAGCTGAGGGTATTTCCCAGAGTGGCTCTCACGCTGCTAATTTATTATAATGATATTTGTTATGATCATTTATCATGACAATTTATTATATTTATTATTACAAGCCTGCAGTGGCAGATTCAAAGCCAAAGTGCTCCTCTGACCCTGCAAGGGCACTGCTGAATCCTTCCTTGTGCCTCTCCCCTTCCCTCTCGTGTCTCCCTGTGTAATGAGCTGTTCCTAAGAAATGCAGAAAAGAAACATTTTCTGGAAGAAAAGTTGCTGAAATGAAATAAAATTCCAACAGCTCTTGCTTAGAAATTCAGAGCCTTGTGCTACCCAGCCCAGTGCTCCCCTAGGTTTATCAAATAAAACACCTTCTAGCATAATTCCTGTTCTCCAGGGATATGAAGAATCTCACTGGAAGAGGGGGAGTTTTAGGGTAGAACAGCCAAGATGTACTCCATTATTATTTTTTAAAATTGATGTGAATTTCAGTTGGATACTTCATTTAAGCAATAGGGAGTAAATGCTTCCTTCATTTCTCAGTTCTGTCAAAATGAAACAACTGCAGAGGTGGCTGCCTGCAGCCTGCACGGATATTTTCTCCTGCTCTAATCTGATAAATTGAATGGAATGGTTGAAAATATTCAACAAGTGAAAGAAATAAGTGCAGTGTTGAAATAGCAGCATTGGAAAAGTCTGCTGATTTTTTCATAGGGTTGCTGAAAATGAAATGCATCAGCTGTAGCAGGGAGCCAACCTTTTAAAGGACTGGAAGCTGCTCAGGCAGTCAGATCTCATCTCCCACTGCAGCACAGCACAGGTTACCATCAGTTTTAAATAAGCAGAACATGAACAACCCAGACACATTCAGATCTGTAGGTATAGACTAAACCCAGCTTGAAATCCTAAATTAATCATCTGAAGAAATTCTTGTTGAGCAAGAATCAAAACTAAAGTGAAGTATTGTGCTTAGAAGCCACAGAAAAGGCAAAAACCAAACGAGAAAATTGCCAAGTTTGGCTGTGTTGGCATCAACCTGCTCATTTCAAATTTTTTGAAGAACTGCTCCTAAACATGGCACTTACCTAAGTACCAACCAATGACCCATGCCAATTAATTATGTGGAAAAAGTGAGGCTTTGAGATATAGTCTGAAATACTCATTACTGGCCCTTTTAAAGGGCTTTGTAAGTGTCCACTGGTTATTGCAGAAGCAAAGGCAACATCATCAAACCTTTAGGCACCACAAATCTCCTCCTAATCTTTAATGTGCTGCCCAAATCTGAATAGGAAGGTCTTTACATTGAGTTATTTGGATGTCTTAGAGTGGGAAAATACCCAAGGGCAGATATGGTGAAAAGAAACAAACACCCCACAGTGTACAGTGACCATTAATGGCAGAAAAAAATACCTTAACTGGTCACATACTCAATGCTAGTTTTTAATCATAGGCCACTCCAGAGCAGTCCTGGTGATAACTATCTGAAATTCGATATTTATGTGGCTTTAAGAAGTTGTTCAGAAAAGAAACACGAAATATTATACATCAACAATTACTGTGAAGCACCGTTGAGAAAATGAAAGCATAAAAGCTTTCACTTGAATTCACAACACTAAATGGGCCATCAAAGCAATCTCTTTAAATGTCCATTCCATGCCTCCAGAATGACCACCAGCAATAATATTGCAGCTCCCAGGGAAGGAGCTGCCTCTGCTGCTGACGTTGCTCCCTTTGGCATTCCAAGCACACATCTTCTAAACCGCCCTGTTTTTTCACCTCTGCACTTCTGGAACGAGTTTGGACGGTTTCAAATGTGTGTAAAATGCCATTTCCCTACCTAACTGACTCAATAAAATGTGATGTTATTAAGCACATTTAAATATGCTGATGTGTAATTTGGGGGCATTTCTATTTGTCTTGCCTGGTGTACAAACATCCTGTCCTCAATTATGGACATCCATATGGATTTCTGGGCCATTCCAAGCCCCATTAACTTTAGGTGGGCTCCCAAACTGCACAATATGTTGCAGGACTGGAAAAAACCTGCAGAGAAATCAGAGTGGACACAGCTCTGTGTTAAAAGTGAGATTCAAATCAAGGCTGGCTCAAATTGAAGCAGTCCCTTAACCCCCAGACCATACTTCCCTTAATAATCAAAAAATCTTTAAGGAGACAAATAAAAATGGGGTTTTTCTTGTACAGGCATTTGAGACAGAATCTATTTCAGTGATATTTAGCTGCAAAATAATAATATTCATGTGTACCAAAGCATCTGTAAATAAAGCAGTGAGAGTGGATATTGCTGCTGTTAATTGGTTTAGGAGGTGAGAATTACATCACTGGAACTCACTAAATATCAGCATTCTTCAATTACTTGGAGAGCAAAATTTAGGTGATATTTTAGGTATCAACATGGTTGGGCTCTAGCACAAGAATGCAACTCAAATTAGAGCAGTGTAAAAAAAAAAAACCCAAACACCCCAACAAAGCACTTTTCAGAGCAAAACTCCCCAATTTTGATAGTTATTGCAATTCTAGCCAAAATATGGATATTTCACTTCTCAGAAATGGGAAAATGTATCTTGCAGACTTCCTTGGGCTTTTTAATTAAGCTGATCTCTTTTTTTAAACTTATTTTGAAATAAACTGCTCTGAAAAGTAGAGAGTTGCTGTAGAAGATTAAATGGTGCTAAGAGATCCTGAAAAGTAGAAAACCACAACCAACAAAACAAACAAACAAGAAGTATTGATTTTAACAAATTCACCCATAGGGAACCCTTCCTCTGATGGTTCCTCTTTGAATTTGCATAGAACAGGGATGAACTTTTTTTTTTTTTTTTTGTTCTTTTTTTCTTGGGAAAAACTCAATAATTCTACTACAAAAAACTGAATTGTTGAGCCATGGACCAAAAGAAAAAAAAAAAAAAGCAACTTGACTGTTTTAAACTAAGCGAAGTCACTCAAAATAAAGGCTGAAAAGTGGGAATGTGCAGGTAACAAATCTGCACAGGTAATGGGAAGAGCAGTGACCTTAAAGGTCTGTTCCATTTGAAACCTGCTCTGATTTGTCTTGTTCTGGTGCCTTTCAGGAATGCTTTGTTTCACTTCTCAGCCATTTGATGTTCCTGCACAAAAACACGGGATAAACAAGAGATACAGGGGCTGCTGTTGCTTTGAAAAATGAGTTGGGTGAGAGATAACACTGCAGGATTAACTCTGCCTGTCCAGCTCCATGGAAATTCAAACCCACCAATTAAACATGATTCAGTTTGGGGTGGTTCTTCTTTTTTTTTCTTTTTTTTTTGGTTTTTTTTTTGTTTGTTGTTTTTTTTGGGGTTTTTTTTTGGTTTTTTTTTGGTTTTTTTTTTGTTCTGTTATTTGTAGTGGTTTAATCAATACATCATTTTCAAGAGAAAAAAAAAAAAATGCCACCTGTATTTTCTCTATTGTTCCTGTAGCTGCATTCCTCAAATCAGAAAAAACAAACCTTGTAGTGAGGGACAGCCAGCACTAAATAGGAAAAGCTTGTGGAAATTACAAAGAAATTAAACTCAGGGATATCTCTAAGGCTTCTTTGCAGTTGCAGCACAGACATCTGAGTGAGTCTCTGTTTTTCAAACACACCTGAGGCCTTTCACCCTGACTTTAACAAATTAATTGCTACGCAAAGACCTCCAGCTTATTTAATTTCTTTAAGGCAGCATCTCCCCCTTCGTCTGGTATCTCATTTTCTGTTCAGAATAAAGGAACACTTTACTTATTTCAGCTCAAGCCAACATACAGCTTTGTAGTCCACTGGCCAGGTGAACAAAAAAAGCTTCTTTTCCATGGTTGATAGTAAAAAGAGATAAAAAAATGAGTTTTTTCAACATGAACTGTTCAAACCCCAGTCTTTTTATAGCAAGGAAATTTAAGTAAAATATGCAACTATTGTGACATGACTATTGTGCCTTTGGTTGCTCTTTTATTCCCTTCATTCCACACATTTGAATCTAACGTGGTCTTTTATGTTGGCAGAATATAAAAGAAGATATGAAATGCAATTACCATTCTATGATTATGCAATTAAGTGAAATAGTTATTATAAAATCAAAACCCCAGAATTCAAATACTCCTTTAAATACTAATAATATTATAAATAATTTGTAATTGATCTAAAGCTAATTTCTGCCAGCCAGGGTGGTTCTTTCTCAGTCTTCCATAGGGCCTGGGGGAGATTTTGTTGCTGACTTTGTTATGGCAACGTGCACAAATTTGTTTTTCGCTTGTTTTGCTTTGCCTCTCTCTCCATCCCTCATCCTTGTGGAACGTTGTAGCTGCTCTCTCACTGAGAACACTTCCAGAGGGCTCCTGTTCATAATTCTGGTGGTGTTGAGGAGTCCCTTTCTTATATGAACTCTGGGCAGAGCTGGTTGAGCTGTGTCACACTGAGTGAGGCCCTGCAGCCCCCAGGGCCATCGTGGGCAGCCTCAGAGCAGCACCAGACACGCTCCTCACAGGTTTCCACTTGGCCCCACTCACTCTCTTCCTCAAGGAACTCATTGCTGTAGTTCCTCTCCCTGATCAGGAACACAGATTTATTTTTTTTTTTTCCCCTCTCAATCTGAACCACTAAATTCTGAATTATATCTCAACGTTTGGTCCTGTCTTGTCTCCAGTAATGGCAAGGAAAAGCTGACAGGGGACAAAAAGCCACCACCACATGAAGTCTCATCTAAAACTTGGGATCTGCTTTAATGACAGGTGACAATATTCTTTCCAATATCTGTCACCATTAACTCTGGAAACTCCCCTGCCTGTCCACTCTCCATCATTCCAGCCTTACCTCAGGAAGTCCCAGTGGGAATTAGGTTAAATACAAAACATACAAAGATGCTCCTTTTTCCAATCAATTTTGTGTTCATCATCTTTTCATTTCACCTCATTGTTTTGTTGTGCAAATCTGCCCAGATATTTTGGGCATCTTATATTTTATATTTCTGGCTGCCAGGAACTCCTAAATTTTTCCTGTTCCAACTCTTATCTACCTTCCCAGGGGCTTCTGGGCAACTCTGCAGTCTGTATCCCATTATCCCTCCATGCAGTGAGCACAGTAGGATATCTCCAGAATGGGAGGAACTGCTGGGTTTTGCATCCATTTCAGTTTTAATCAGGCTCTTCACTTGTGTGCTCAGACACTTCAGAAATCTGCCACATCTGACTTCTTTCATGATTTACGAAGGAGGCACATATTCTAAGTATAGATAATAATTGCACCATTTAAATGATAATACCAAGATGTTTTCTGTAGGAAAGATATTCATGCAGGGCTCTTTTACCACGAACAGCTCTTTCAGAGGGCTATCTACCCTCACACCAGATGTCAAATACAAAAAGAAATACTTTGGCAGGAGTAACAAAGTTCATTTGACTGAAGGATTTACCTCCCAGGAACAAGAGCCTCATAAAACACAAACACTGGGAGCAAAGTGAGCCACGTAAGGGCTTTTGCTAAAATTAAACCCATAACTTGCTACTAGAAATGGGACGTTTCATCTGCTCAATAAGCACTAAAGTTCTCTTCCTTTTTATGGCATCATAATCTTTGATTACTCTGATAAATATTTGGACTATACAAAACATTGCAATGGAGCTAATCACAGATATAAAAATTCTGTGTGTGTGGAAATGAATCGGGAATGGGATGATAGCAGCACATTTCAGAGGAGTTCAAACACAGAACCTCGTTATTTTAACTGGCTCCCAGCCTCACTCTCTTCTGCCTCCAGGCAGTCGTTCACACCTGAGGGAAATGCTCAGGGGAGTTGTGCTGGCTCTGCATGGATGTGGTTGGGTAACAGTTCCAGTGATGCCTCAAGTTTTATCTTTCCTGTGTTCCAGGCTCTGTGCTGCCCAGGGTGCAGCTCTGAGCTCACAGGCAGGGTCCCTCAGCTCTGCACACAGCAGGGACACAAAACAAATCCTTCTCCTGCTGCACACCAAGGACAACTTTCAGCCCAAAGCACAACCAAGGGTGGCTGCAGGGAGGAACAAGAAGGATGGGACCTGACAGCCTGGAGCTGGGACTGGGCAATTCAACCCCAAAGTGCAAATGGACCCAAACTGATCAAAGGGTGAGACCTGGTGACCCTTTGTCCATTCTGTGACCATTTTGGGCCCCCCTTGGGTGCAGCCCTGTCCAGGCTCTTGTCCTGCCCAAGGTGTATCCTGAAGCCCTTTCAATAAATCTCTGCTTTATTCTCCAGCTCTGCCCAGTCTCTGTTCCAGCTCAGCCTGCCCAAGACATCACCAGAAATGGAATGACAGCCTTAGAACAGCCTCGGGATCCCCTTTGGAGTATCCCACCCACAGCTGAGTTGGACAAGACCTGGAGCCAAGAAGAGCAACTCAAAAAATACTTTCCAATACTTCAAATTGACTCTATAATTCAACCTAAGGAAAATGATCAGACCTCTTGGTGAGGGCTGTAAAGAATCAAGATGAAAATAACAACTTTCCAAAGTAAAAAGCTGTTCTCTACCTCATTGTATTCTGAGCAGATGCATTAAAGTAAATAAAGTTCAAGTGCAAATCACTTCAGATAAGAAAGTAATTCCAGTGGTGAAAGTCACGCCTAGTGTAGCAGCAGCAACATTTATGAAGTGGCAACAAGAATATATTTGAATCAATGGGCTGCATGTTTATATCACTGCTGCAATAGTGTCACACCCTGTCAAATATTTTCAACGTATTACTCCTAACAGCTGAAGTTTGCATTTGGTTCCAGCAGACTGAACCAGACCAGCTGAAGCAAAGCCAAAGCAGACACTTTAGATGCCACTGATTGAGACTAAGAACAGGAATTTGCACTTAGCATTTATATAATCCTTTTCATCTTCAAAGAGCATCACAAACATTAGCTGGTACCAGCTCGCTCACAGCGACTTTCATGCCGACCTTTTGGGATAAAAGGAGAAGAAAACATGGACAGGATGTGTAATCAAGCACACACCAAGCCTCTGAGGTGTAAAGGATCTCTGCCTTGACCTCTCCCCTGCCTCGTGGTAGATTCTCTCTCACAGAGAACACAAGGCCTGTCACCATGGCTCAGGTTTTAAGTCACCATACAATGTATTCTGTTAATATAAGGTGAAGGTAACAGTCCTTAAAGAACAGATTTGCTGTCGTAGTTGTAGGATACAGCTATTCCTTTGAAACAGATAGAAATTCAAAACTAACACTGCGTCAAAAATTTTGCTGGTAGCTGTCACAGGACTAGCCAGGGACACAGCCAGTAGGAATTCCATGGCTTTGAATTCCTACTTTTGAGTCATTCTGGGATTTTATTTTTCTCACTTCCAATTCAAGTTCGCTTTCCAAATGAGATTTACAAAATTCCTCTCTGAAACAGCAGAAAATTCTTTTACCTGTCAGTTCTCCCTGCCCTCCAACCCAGACTGGCCATTATCAGCTCTGGGTGGTTCTGAGCCCAGAATCTCAAATAAGTTCCTCATGTTCCAGTCACTTGCACATTTTATGTGGAGGAATAGATTGAGGCAGACAGTCCTCGTTTTCCTGGTGACCCAGAACAGCCATTGTTACATGAACACCTTTAATCTCCTCTCCCTGGGTTTGAATTCAATTCAAGTGGGGAGAGATGAAAGCAAGCGTTGCACAAATCTGCTGCTACAGCTGGTATTTCCTAGTTTATCATATGTTAGCTCTGATTCCCTTTGATTCCTCTTCAAATTATTGCTTCTATTTCTTAATTTGTCAATCAGACATTCATTGCTAATTTTTTTTTTTACTATGAAAAAAACCCCTCCTGCCACCTTTCTCACAGCTAGTCCCTCATGAAAAAAGAACCCAAAATTACAGCATTATGATATCAATGTATGAATGTAATTCCTCCCTCAGAGGGTTTTCTGATGCATAATACAAATGAGCAGATAAACAACACTTCACTACTTACAGCCCAGCAAAAGACTTACAAAATAAACTGAGGAGTGAAAGGAGGATTAGGGTCAGGCTGATGTGGAGAGCATCAGTTGCACTGCAGTCCATTTTGGATTTCTTGCAGGTACACACTTGTAATCTCAGTTCTGTGGTGTTGGTCAGAGGAGGTTTTCCAGAATCTGTCACTGAGATGGGGATGTTGTAATTGGCCTTTTTCAGGTTCTGAAGCAGGATGACCTGGGCATGGGTATCTGCAAAGGATGAGGAGAGAGTTAACCAAGTGTTGGTTGCTTGGCAGGGTGAAGGAATATGCCAGTTAGTCATGGAAATCAGGAGAGAAATGAGCATGCATTAAGGAAAAAACCAAAAGAACTGAGTTGGAGAGAAGAGACAGTACTGAAATTCTTTCATGGGCTGAAATCTAATTACAAACTTATTCCAAATCCCACCAAAAGGAAATGCTTGTAAGGGCCCCTTTTGTTTAAATAAATTACTAGGTCTGCAGATTATTGGCAGAAGTTGCCTGTGAAAACTAATATACCACTGAAATTCTAGGGCATGTCACCCCTAAAATGACAAGTAGAGGTAATAAATTTACTTTCCAAAGGCAAAGCTGCTGAACCACTGCCACAATGTCCCTGAGAAGGCAGGGAAGGGCAGTGAAGCCCTTCCAACCCACGGATCTGCTCCAGGAGGAACTGGGGGCCACAGCAGCTCCTGGCACCCAGGTGGGTGTGAGAATTCCTGTAGGGTGGTTGGATGTTTGGAGAACAGCTGAGAAACAGCTCCTCCCTTTGCCCTGCAGGCAGGTACAGCCATCACATCCACCTAGTTTTTTTTCTAAAACTATGACATGAATCAAAAGATTAGAGCATGGCAGAGAAAAATTAAACATTCCAGAGAAGAAATAGGAATAACCCACATTAAGAAGAAATGTAGTGCTTTGTGCCCACAGCTCAACACACAAACCTTCTGCAATCTCATGATCCTCTTACCAATTGTGTAAGGTCCCTGTGCATTGGGGTATTTATTTATTATTTGTGAATAGTTTAAATACTTAAAATTAGGGTGTTTTTCAATTACATTGCTAAAACCCATGCAAAACTTTCATGCTGTCCTATAGCAAAGTTTTGTGCATCTTGTGCCATGAGACACAGTAATTGTCACAAAATTAGCAGTCATTAGTAGCCCTCATTAATGTAAAACTGAAAGAAAAATGTTTGGCCACTGTAACAAGAGAAGAAGTTCCAGGTTTCAGAACTGGTGTGTTGCACAGGCAGGACCAGCACAGGGTAAAGCAGCAGCAGTGGGTCCATCCTGCAAACCTTTCAGGCAAAACCCCTCCTAAAAATTCCCCCAGTGCCTCAGGGGGAGCACCCTGGGATGGAGGAGCGGGAGGAACAAACACACAAAAAATCCAAGTTACAGCCTTACTGTTAAGCCTGTTGATTCTCCACAACTTTTCTGGGCCGGATTGCTTGCTGAGCTCAAATTTGAACGGGTCTGTGTTGGGATGAAGGTCTTTGTCTGATGCTCCCAGAACCACCACCCTGAGATCTTTTGCGTCATCACAAACTTTTGCCAGTGTTGGATAAAGGGACGGGACGTTGTCATTGACGTCCTCCAAGGTGATGTGCAAAGTCCCTGTGCCCGTAGCAGGAGGGTTACCTACAGGAAAAAAAACCAAAAAAACAAACATCTGTTTATTAAATCACATTTCCATAAACTCTTGCTCCTATTTGCACCTGCAGGCTTGCAAAGGGAAATAATTTTTATTGTTCTTACCTCTTTTATATGGAAATTATTGCTTAAAATACCTGATGAGTCACTCCTGTAAATTCACTGCTGATTTTCCGAATGAAGCCTGTCTGATTCTCTACAGTACGGGGAATTATTCTAAAGGAAACCTCTGGGAGAGGAATATTTTGAAGTTAAAATGAGAGTAGGACATGAATAGATATCTGGAACAGAATCTGTTCATCAGCACATACTGAGAGAAACATACTGGGAACCATCCCCTGGGTAGATGGCACAGTATTAAAAGAATCAGGAATAGGACAAGTAAGAGGAAAAGTGCCAGCAGAGAGGGATCAGGTTGTGTGGTGGGTGCCCAGAAGCAGAACAGGATCATTGCCAGCAGCTCTGAGGGCCATGTGCAGTGGTGTCAGCGCTGTGCAGCCTGTCAGAAGCAGCTCAGGAGATGAGCAGGGTTATTTACCTGCCTCAGCCCCGACCCCAGACCCAGCTGCAGAGGCGAGGGTGTTGTTTACTCAGCACTACAAGCTCCGTGCCAGGGCTGTGAGTGACAAAGCAGCCCCGGTGGCACTGGGGGAGCTGGGAAGGCAGAGTTTGCCTGCTGGGAGCGGGGCTGGGACCAGCACCTCATTACACAGGGGTCACCCAGGAGCTGACAAGTGGTAATAGCTTCCAGTCACTGCAGAGTGTGCCAGCCACTCACTGCCTCCAGCCTAAAGCACAACAGCTCCTTGCAGCTCCCCCTGGCCCCCCGTTTAAATCATCTCAAAGTTTTCTGAATGTTGGTTTTGTATTTTATTGTGGCTGGCATTAACGAGGTCTCGTCTGAAATGCTGCACTCCTGGGTTGCTTATTCCTCTTTTTTTCTGGTTTAGCACAGGGAACTGTGATCCCTGCACCTCCGTGAGCATAAACCCTTTCAGAAGGGATTCAAGAGGCTGCACTTAACCTGTGCAGCTCCAGGGCAGGGTGCCACAGCATTCACAGCCTGCGAGAGGTTCCCTTCAGCATCATCACCCTGCCCACAGCAGCCCAACAACCCGGGCTGTGAAGCTATTTGAACAAACCCAGTTATTGCTGTGCTGGGAGAGCATCCCCAGGCAGAAGCAAATACTCCCTGGTCTGGATCTGATAAACTGCTGCCTGCAGCAGAATGCAATTAGTCCTTTCAATAACAAATGTTACTAATGGTGACACTTCATCTGTTCCCTGCACGCAGAAATGCATCACAAAGGCAGAATGTTCATCCTTCTCCAGCCTTGCCCTCCCTTCTCATCTCGCACTTTGTCATCAGAAGGGTTAGGGTTGAGTTCTTTTTAATGAAAAAGAAACTATTTTTCACTTTTTATTGGACTAATTGAATTTACAGAAAGACTCCAACACGTTTTTTGTTCTTGATATATTATTAAGTAAAGTCATACGGCAGAATGGATGAAAAGACATTCTAGTATTTGAAATATGATCATAAAAGTCAGCCTTTCATGCACTTAATTAAACTGCTGTCTTTAATTTTGAATGCATTATTTCCACACTGGACTGATAATGTCTTATGCACTGCCCTTCTTATCTTTCTCTGAAGTCAGTAATATTAAAATCTGCCTTTTGAAATGAAGAAGCCAACAGCATTATGGATGTCCTGCTATTTTGTCACACACAGATACGGCTGCGTTTTCCCTGCCATGCAAATGTTTCCCTCTTTGTATGGTTCAGGGGCTGGGCAAATATTACACACAAAATAAAAGAGAGAAAGGAAATTGCTTCTGTCCATTCCAATGACTTATTCTCTGCTTGGTTTATTTAGACTGATTTAAACAAAAATCTTTCGTTGATTTATGAAGACCTCCAAAAGAGAAAAAAGCAAATGTCAGGGTCATAAACTGGAGCTTGTTAACACACGTCATAAAAATGTAACAAGAAATAAATCAAGGAAAAATGGTCACAACTCATCCATTGGGAACATATGACTTTTATAAATTTGATGGTATTATGCTGTTGAAATAATTTGAAATCCCGAGATCTCCAGATGCCTTTGATTTTGAAAGGAAAGTTACCCCATAGTATATTTTAATTCTTAAGTAAAACTTTTAATTTATATTGTCAAACCTCGTGGCTGAAAGCAGAATTAAAGAGCAAAGCAAGATCTAAAGTGTCCAAATATCCTGGAGAGCAGCTTTTCCAAAGAGCTGTGATCCCATTTGCCTCTGACCAGAGCTGGCCATCCCTCCTGAGCATTGAACACTTTAAATATTTGGGTGCCCTTGGAGCCACTGGGGACAGAGAGAATTCCAAACTCCCAGAAGTGGCACATCTGGGAATGTACCATGGCAATCACAGCAGTGAAACAGCGTGGCTGATTTGTGTAAAAGCTGCTGGAACAGAGGCTGAAGGATGGAGAATTTCACACTGAAATAAAGTGAAAACTGGGTGGTGAACTGAATCTCCAAAGCAAGGAGCTGTTATCAGGAAATGTGGATTTTAAATTGGATTTTAGTGCTACCAGCATAAATGACCATCTTGCTACCTCCAGTCGAAAAAATTAGTTTGAAATGTTACAGAAAAAGATACTTTGTATACTTTAAATGCTTGAATCTTAATGAAAAGCTGCACAGAATAATATCAGAATTATTAGTGTAAAGTCACACGACCTGCACGCTGCTCTTCCAACAAGGACTCTGAGATCAGTGCTTTTCATGCTTTCTAATGATGCTGCTCTGAGAATCTAAACACAAATTTCTGTCTCATCCCTCACACTGGGTTTTTTTCCCCTCCATATGCTGTTTTTCTGCTCAGAGAGTCTGTGTGTGCTGCTTTGGCAGCAGTGCCCTCCCCGCAGGCAGGGATCCCGTGCAGACAGCTCTGCTTCATTCCATGCTCAGGGTGAACTCCATCAGTGGTTCAGCCAAAGCAAATGGAACCAGCAGAGGGGGAAGACACCAAAATCTGGGTGTGCTGCTCACAGAACTGCTCTCCTCAAAGCCATATGCTGACGTTTTGTCCCTAATTCCCCATGAATTCAAATTCCCTCTGCTCTTTCCATATACATTAACATATAGATGCTTTGTAAAATACATAAAATAAACAATCTCCCAAAGTTACAACCCTTCATTCATCCCCTCAGATAATATATGCAGCTCCTGGTTTTGAGTAATTACATTGCAAAAAAGCACAGCTCTTTCAGCATATCAAATTGCTACTGACACATGCCATCCGTCTTAAATACTGTTTTCAGCATTCTAATTTCTTTTTCTAATCATGAGTCCATGATGACAAATTAAAACAATATTTTGTGTGCAATTCATATTTTACTGAAATTTAAAACGGCAAGAAAAGGATGAGTCTTCAATTTATTTTCTCTTCTCAATTAATACAGCAATTAAGATAAGGGGTATAAAACTGGCTTAATTGGGTTGCCATGGTAACTAATTGCCTGATTTTTTCAAAAATAGCGCTTTTTAGGTGGAATCAATCCATGGTAATTTAATTACATCCATCATGGAGTGAGAAGACAGGTTAGATACATGTAAGGAAAAGTTCTAATTGCAAAGTGCCACACGTCTCTTTGTTACTCCAGCTTTTCCTGAGTGTTGTGTGCTCCTGCTCATCACACGGAGCACAGAACAATAAATTTCCTTTCTAATGATTAGCAGTGCCAAGACCTGCACAATAAATGGGATTCAGGATTGCTTGGGATCAGCTGCTCCTTGGAAACACGGGAAAAAGTGAAAACCTGATCCTCTTCCTCTTAATTTTGCTCAGGATAACTGAAACTGGGCCACAGCTCACAAGTGCAAGCTCACAGGCAGAGAAGCAAGGTCCAAGTTGTTTTTTTCTTAAACTGGTCAGTGTAGCTCAAGGCAAACCCAAAACTCACAACTAAAATGACTTTTACTGACGTTCATTCTCTTTGTTTAATGCAGCAGGAGTTCTTGTATTCCCAATTTTTGTCTCAGGAGCTTTCCATGACCCAAGCAACCAAAAATAACAAAAGATTCTGCTTTTAAAGAGATAGGAAAAAGGCTACACCATGGGATATTAATTCCACAAAAAAAAAGAGTGATTATTGTATAAGTAAGGTAAATCTGGGGATAAGTTATTATTCATGCCTCTAAAAGGAAATGGAGTAACTAATTTTATCTTTTAAAGATTTCACGCATTTTCCAGGTATTTTTTGGCTTCACCTCCAGCCATGGTTTTCTCCTCCCTTACTTTTTCTAGATTGTGATTCAAACTCTCAGAGTACAGGGGGAAAAAGGGTTTCTAGCATGGCTGAGTGACAAAAGCATGCAGGTGTTCTGCTTTGTGATCCTCATCCCAAATTTCCAGTGAATAACAGAATCTGCAGGGTGACACCACAGCATGGTCACAGAGCACATTTGGAATTTCCACACAGGTTTCTCAAACCCAGATGATCTGCCCTCTGTGTTTCACACTTTGTTTTTGGCAGAAAAGCTCCCAGCAGTGCTGTGACACCGCACTGGGTGCAGTGATTAGAGTGCTAAATCCAGGAAATAAAATGATCACCATTGTTGGCACTTCTGTTAATTGAATGAAACCTCTGACGTCTCCCAAGTTTGCATAAACCTGACTTTGCCCCATTATCAGCTCGTTCTCAGATTAAACACAGTTCATGACACTTGAATGTGTTAACTCTGCTGCATGGTATTTCCTACCAGGGTTTAATTTCTTCTTTAATAGGCCAGAGACTCTGTGTCCACACAGGTCTTTAATAAAAAGTTTTCAAATTCTAAAGACACGGCGTTGACCTTTTACTGAAATCAAATGTACTGAGGAAATTAGGATATTTCTTCCAAAAAGTCCTTTTTAAAGTGTAATGTGCCCTCATAAAAGGTCAAAAAATTATTATCTATGAATTAGCCCTGTTTCCACCAAATTTGCTGTTACACATTATTTCAAGTGTTTGGGAAGATATAGGAACTGTTTAGATCAGGAATAACATAATTCATACTTTACCACCTTGAGCTGCAGTTAATTTGATAATGCTGAGAAATAATATCATAGAGGTCAAAAAAAGAATCTCATAAGGCTCTAACTTATTTCCTGCAGTAGAGTGACTCCATTTTCTATGCCCCTTTCATTGTTCCTGTCCTACTGGTAAAGAGCAGTTTTGTGATAGCCCAAAAAAAAAAAAAAAAAAAAAAAGATAAAGGTGTGACAGATTTATATAAAGAACAACCAAGCACAAAGCTCCAGGTTTTACTTGTGACAGAAATATCCAACACTTTACAGATAAAAAAATAAAATGCCCTGGCACTTGCTCCCTGCCCTGAAGTGTAATAACAAGGAGTCAGTGGCTGCTGGAGCTGCTGACAGATTCTCCAGTGACAGCAGCAAAAGGATGGAAAAAGGATCACTGTGGAGTTTGTTTCCAGCTGTCCCCACTCCCCAGCCAGGACAGCACTCCAAGGTGAGGGCATTTTGTACAGAGGAGAGCATGGACCACAGTGGGACAGCAGAACTTTTCTGTGAGCAGGTAAACTCTAATGCTATGAACACTGACTAATATTTGTATTTATGCTTTAGCATATGTCTAAGGTACAAGGCTTTATATGATTTTAGAGTGATTCACTATAAATTCTGTTACAGATTATCACAGGTCTTGCAGTGCCTGCTCTGCTGGGAGCTGCTCTGGGCTCCAATTCCCAGTGCTGGGCTCTGTCCTGGGCATTGGTGAGCTCTCTGCATTTCCAGGAAAGGAAAGGAAAGCCTGTGGCAGCCCAGACTTCCTCAGTGCCTGCGCCAGCACAGCTCAGATTTGACTCAGAGATAAGCTGAGAGGCCAAAGGAAATAAAAACCTCCACTGAACACTTTGGAAAAAAGAATTTCTGCTAAAGTATTTCTTTTTTACCTCTCCTCCCTTTTCACCACAAGTCTGCTAGGCCAAGCAAATGACTTGCTCTATTGGAAATGCCTCTAAATTTTCACTTTATTACCCTACTTCATTTGGCAGTTCTTAATCCTGCCTTTGGCTGCCCTCTCACTGAGAAGTCCCAGGCACATTCACTGGTATTAGACAGGCTCCACTCATTAACCTGGAGAGGGATCTGCAGTCTGTGGTCAGCTGTGCTCTAAAGAGATGCAGATAGTTACCTTCAATCTGATTTTTTTTCCCCTTTTTAAGCTAACCTTCTTTTACAGTCCTGAAATAATTCTGTATTCATTTCATGTAATTCTCCCACAATCTGGCTTCCCATCTAAGGCAATATTTCAAGTTGGACGTTAGCTCTGATGGTTGGAGGGATAAAGGGGGTCTCCCAGCTGTGCTGGTTGACACTGTCAGTGGCCTGGAAACGAGTTTGGGAACACTTCCCAAGGATGCTGCCAGTCCCAGCTGTGCCTGCAGGGGACAAGGCAGATCCCCAACCTGTTGAGGTCAACTCTAAAACTTCCCTGGCTGCTTTAGCCACGGAGTCATTCACCCAGGCCAGCCCATCCCTAAGTTTAATATACTCCCCAAGCTGCCTGGTAATTAATCCAGAGGTGATGCAGGGCACAAGGTTGATATCAGCTAATTAAGTTCTGCTGTTTATTCCCATTCCCGTGCACATGGCAGGAGAGCAGTGCCCTGAAATGATCATTATTAACACCTTAGCATGGCAGCCCTGAGTGCACACGAGTGGTTTGTAATCATTGCATTCACAGGAGTCAATAATGCTGGAGGAGGTGAACTCCTGCACTGACAGAGCTGCACAGCCACAAATAAACACAATTACAGGGGCTGGAATCAGGTGCTGGCTTGGAACCCCCACTGAACAGGATCCCTTTTCTCTCACAGCTCTCTCGTCTCTCATTTTTCCAGAGTGGACAAAAAAACCCCCAAAAAACAAAACACAAAAAACCCCCACAAACAAACAAACAAACAAACAAGAAACCCTGAGAATTCAAAGCAGTGAAGTTCTGGGCTTTGAATAAAGGAGCAAGGCCAAAGTTGCAGCATGAAGGTGTCCCCCAAAATCCATATTACTCAGGCTGGTTCCCATAGTCAAGAACACCCATCTCCTTTCTCCATCTATTCTCTTTGACAAAATCTGACTTCACCCTTAAAACACAGCTTTGTCCTTTGGGTAACCCCTCAGTAATATCCCAAATTTTTACTTTCATTGTGAGATGACATTTCCCAGTGCACCTGATGCATTAAAAAATAATAAAAATCCAGTAGCAAGCAAAAGACAGAAATATGTTTAGTACTACATTCCCCCAGAAATTTCCTAAGGAAAATATGTATATTAATGTATAAGTAAATCATCACCTCAGCAGAATTTTTTTTCTCTTATACTTAAGGCAATATTTTCTTTCTCCTGTCAGGCCCTGCAAATGTTCCCTGAGTCATGTGCTTACAAAAATGTAGAATTACTCTCCTAAAAAGAGCATTTTACAATTCATCACCAGATCTAAACCAGCTGCAGCTGTGAAAAACTGTTAGCATATTAGCTGTTATATTAGGGGCAAATCTTTTATTTATTTTGTGCCTTTAGCTCGGGAACATTCAGGATTTTCTCTTTCTTCCTCTGCTGCAAAGTCACTGGCTGAATTTTCCCTAGATAGCTTAATTTGAGTTCTGTTTGACAGGAGGAACTGTAGTACACACAATATGCAAAAACTGTTGCATTTTAACAAGGAGTTTAGTTAAGTTTTTATTGTCACTGTCATTGTATTGAATAGATTATAATCCAGCATATCAAGGATGAGTTATTATTGGCATTTAAGTGCCTCAGGCAGCTGACTGCTCAAATATGGTGAAGAAATTAACTCAGGTTAGGATGATTTATTACACTTCCAAGAATGCTTCTAGACTAATTGCATCTAGCATTAAGACATCAATGTAGGAATAAATGAGTGAAGTATAAACCTAAATTAAAACTGTTACAAATATGAAGTTTTATTTCCTCCTTCTTCTGTTTTCCAGAATGGTCTGTGATACATTTAGGAGGCCAGGCATTAGTTGGAACCCTGGGCACTGAGAATTCCAGACTTTCTGGGCTGAGGGGCTCTGACCCCCAAGCAAACCCTGCATTGACCTGAGGCCGTGGAGAAGCTCCCAAAATTGAGTGACAGCCCTGGGATTGTGGGTGTGGAGTTTGAATAGAAGTGTGAGATATCACAGCATGCAAAACTCAGAGTTGAAGGGTTTAGAATATAGTAATAAATATATAAAGCAAGATGGAGGTTTCAGGGCAGAGGCTGAGTCCTTCTTTTTCACTTTCTTCTTCATGGCTCTGGGTGGTGTTTTGTAATTGGATAGAAAAGCCCACAGTGTGGGCCAGGGGTAATTGGTTATTGGGTTAAAAGTAAAAATAATCTAGGTGTCATTTCTTAATTGGACAGCTTATCCTTAAAAGGCTTTGTAGAGAAAGAGATAGGGACCATTTTTACATTGTTAACTAGAACTCACAGCTTGTGAGCTTGCAACATAGATAAGAATTAATAAACATCTGAATCTGAACACAAAATACCATCTCGAGCACTTAATCCTGGCTCCGACAGAAAAGAAAATGAAAAGCATCAAAGAGCTGCAGCTGATGGTTAATTTTCCACGTGCAGCTTCCAGAGCAGAGCGTTTCAAGCAGGAAATCAAAGGTTTCAGCTCTGCTGGGTACTCACCACTGTCGATGGCCAGGAAGAGAGCGGTGTAGACGTTGTTGTGCACGAAGGGAGATTCCCTGTCCAGCACTGCCGTGGTGCCAACCGTGCCGTTGGTGGGGTTGATTTCCAGCCACCCTGCTGGGTCCTTGTGCACTGAATACCTGAGCAAAAGTGCAGAAGTTGTTACCAAGTTATAGATCTGAACATGAAACAATCGTGCTGCTGCAAAGGAATTTGTCTGGGCACTCCTGGCTTTCACCAGTGGATGTCTTAATATCTCAAAAACACAATTTAAGTTTGTGCCTTCCCCTAGAGACAGTTCAGTATTAGGGTTAGCTGGCAGAGGGAGAAATAGAGATAGGTTTGAGTCAATTCCTTTGGATATATATATATATATGTCTCAAAGTTTAGCAGAAAAATCAATATTTAGGATATTACATAGGACTTGTGCTATACAGCCAGAACACTTCCAGTGCACCTCTGCATCCACGCTGACCTCATGAATAGCCCTCCTTTCTCCAGATTCAAAATTCCAGTTGGACTAGAGGTTGTATTATTAATTTACTTTTTGAGTGTTTCACTTTTTTTTTCTTACCATTATTTACTTTGAGTGAGCAGGAAATGTACTAAATTGTGGGGAATGACAGCAAAAAGAAAGTCAGACAATGAATTCAGCAGGTCTGTGGGGAGGGGGTTACACCCAGACCTGTTTATTCTGAGCTCTGGGATCTGGAGCTTCCTCCTTCTGCTGATTAAATCCAACCACATCCACCTTGTCTCAATCAGAGTTTGGAAATGCTGTCTCCAAGATCCCACAACAACATGAAACTCCCTGGTGTGCTTTTTCCCCTTTAATCAGCACAAAGATTCAGCCCCCAAAACTGGAAATGTTTAGAGAGATCGTGGAGTTTACACACCAGGAGTTTCCCTGCTTGACTGAAGCAATAAATGTAAGAATGTTCATGATTAGGACCCAATTCTATTTTCAGTTAAATATATTAAGTAATACAACAACCCAGAGCTGAATTACTGAAACCAATCCCCTCTCCAATTAAATGTGTTAACATTTTAAACCGAAACTCCAATCATATAATCAATACCTGGGATAATAACCTGTTTATCTTTTTTTGTAGTGAATTGTTATAGGTCATAAACCACAACCTTTTACAGACATTTTAAGTTACTAGTAATTGACATGGAACCTGTTATTATTTAATGAGTCTGTGCCAAGGCAGTGCCTCACAGTGGCATTCACCTGAAAGTGAATTCACCTGAAAGTCTTCTGTGATAATATTGAAAAAAAAAAAAAGTAACAGCACAAGTATGAGGGAATTAACTAAAATAACACATTGTTGAGGGGAACAAAAAAAAAAAGGTAAAATGAAATAAAATGCCAGCCTCTGACTAAGTGCTGACAGACAGCCCTGCCCAGGCTGCTGATTTTTACCACAACTTTGCTTCAGGCTTGAAAAATGAAACTTCCTGGGGGCTGCTGAGCCTGACTGTGGTGCACAGGAACATTCTGGTGCTCAGGCAGCCAGAGCAAGCATCAAAACTGCAGCATATACAGCCAGGAGAAATTATACATCTTTATGAGCTCTTATGATGTTAAAATAAGTTAAAGAGCAAACTTGGAAACCAGAAACTTTAGGAATTGATGCAGAAAAAGAGATAAATAGGGAAAATAGTTGGTTTATTTATGCTGGCAGAAAAGTAAGTCAGTTTTTCACCACTGGCTTCCCCAGGAGCAGAAATTATCCCTTAGGAATATGTGGAAAAGAATCAAAGGAAAGCATTAGTGCACAGTGAGATGTTCCATCAACCCAACATGTCCTTCCTCTTAATAGCCATTTAAACATTAATCAATAGCTCAGCTTTATCTCCCACAAAAATGAGTGCCTGGAATGGCAACAATGCAGATCATTATTTCATTTCACTTCTTTGTTTCTTCTTTTATTGTTGTTTTTATAACTTTGCAACAAAGGTATGCACAAAAATATGAAACAAGGGCAGCCTAAACAATTCCCAGTCTATTGTAAAACTGCAAATTCTCAATTAACCCCGAAACCATTTCAGAAGATTCAACACTTCTAAAGTAATGAGAATGTAAAATGGATTGTATTATCTTCCCTGATTGCTCTACAAAGCACTGTTGGCTGTGCAAATAAAAACCTGGATTGTATAACCTGTGATTTGGCACAGGATATTGTAAAAGTAGTACTTTGTCTTTCCCACCACATTTTTTACTTATTGTAAGAGCATATTGCAGCACAGTAAAGATAATTGTTCTTTGTTCCGTTTTTTGAGGGCTCTGCTAGCAAAGGTTTGGAATAGACCCATCATAAAAACCGTGATAAAAACAGAAGTTTTGAATGCAAAGATTCACTTCCCACTCTTGACTTCAGTGGGATCTGTCTATTGCACAGCAGCTTTTAAATCAGACCATTTTCTTGGGTGGTTCAACATGAGCTGTTCTAGGTGTACCTCCTGCATCCTCAGCCCTGAGCACAGGGATGTATCAGATGCACACACAACTCTGCTCCCTGCTGTGCCAATTACTCCTTACTTTGGTCTTATTCTACTTTGCAGCAGTGAAATCTAGTGCTGCTCATGGAGTTTATTTAATTGTGGGGGGTTTTTTTAAATTTTTAAACTGTGCCAACAGCTCACATTTCCCAAGGGCTTGTGTGACAAGAGGGAAGGGAAAGTGAGTGTAACATTTTCTGACTGTGACCTCCCTGCAGTGAGTTCATGTCCTGGCGCTGTCTAAGCCAGGTATTGCAAAGAGAGCAGCAAAAACAACTCACTTAGACTGGAAATTGTCTGCTGCAATGTTTGAGTGCACACCTTAAGCACAGACCTCCAAAGAGACACAGAAAGGTTATGGACGCAGAATAGAACACAAATCAAAATACACACTTGGTACAGAGCTAAAATTGAGTAGCAGATATATATGGAAATAATTTAAATTGTGTAAACGGCTTTACATCAAGGCTGGTTGAAAAATTATGAGCCACTACCCCTGGGAAAAGGCTCACAGGAATTTGGGAGAGACTGGTACAGCAATTAGAGCACAAATATCCACACCTGGGGAAGCAGTGGTGCTTCTCAGAGAAAGATTTGAAAAAAGCTTCCCAAAATATAAGTGCACCATTAAAAATCTGGATTAAAACTGCATTGTGCTCTGTGTGGGGATGACATAATGCAGTTTTAGAGATCAACCTGCTTCCCATGGAGCTCCCTCTTCTCCACTGTGCTCTCATTACCTTTTGCCTGCACTAATTACGGCAGCATATGGCACCAGAAAGAGCAGAAAGGGAACCTGATTGCAGCACAGCAATTCTCCAGCTGAACCACACTCCACACTCATTACTGAGGACACTCAGACACTTCTCTGCCTTTTGGCCATGAGATAACAGAGGTGTTCCTGCTCCCAGGCTGGGCTGGGTACAAGCTTTGGGGAGGGCAAAAACCATCTATATCTATATCATCTATATATCTCTATCTGTATCTGTATCTCTATTATCTCTATCATCTCTATCAACTATATCTATATATATCTATATATCAATATCATCTATCTCAATCTCTATCTCTCTGTCTATCTATATCTTTCTCTTTCTCTATCTATATCTACATAATCTATATAATCTATATCAATATATCTCTCTATATCTATTTCTCTCTGTCTCTATCTCTATCTCTTTCTCTTTCTCTATCTATATCTACATAATCTATATAATCTGTATCAATATATCTATATATTTATATCTATATCACCTATATCTACACCGTCTCTATAGATACATCTATATCCATATATATGTATATATTTATCTGTACATTCCCAGCCTTGCACACTTGGGTCTCTAATTCCTATCCCAAGTGAAACATTGAAACATTTCCCAATGAAAACAAGAACAGCAATTCCCTAATGAATATCATAGCAGTGTTCTGTTACTATATCAACATTTGATTTTGTAAAGAGCGTTTTGATGCAGCTTCCAAGACTGTGCTGTTTTGTTTTTGTTTTTTGTTTTGTGGCACTAAAGCCATTGGAAGGATGTTGGTGGAGCAGTTGTGGGCTCTCATTTTCCAAGGCCAGGTTGGATGGGGCCTTGAGCATCCTGATCTCATGGGTGATATCCCTGCCCACGGCAGGGGGGTTGGAATGAGATGGCATTTAAGGGCTCTCCCAACCCAAACCATTCTACTATTCTGTGATTCACTTTTTTTTTTTCAGATACTGAAACCTTTAAGGGTTCTCCAAACCCAAACCATTCTATAATTCTGCGATTCACTTTTTTTTATCAGATACTGTAACACAATGTGGATTGATTAAATGTATTAATTACAAGGTGCAGATGAGTACGGAGTTTGGATTCCATTTTTTACTCAGCTATGGAGCTGCTGCTGCAGCCCTAAACACCACTTGGTACAGGGCAGTAACTCATGGTCTTTGTGACAAAGCCTGTCCTAACAGCACAAGCGAGGCATTATTTGGGTTACCTGAATTAATTTCCATTGCAGGTAAGGACTAAAAGGCAACCAGAGGATTTCATATCAAAGGGAAATAAAACATAAATGCTTCATCACACAACGTTATTGAGGCAAAATGCAAGCATTTAGACACCAGGTTAGAAGGGAAATGCTGAAGGGAGCAGTGGTGACCCCACTCAAGGGCTTTTCCAGACCTTCTCCTGTCACCTGCAAATGTGCCCGTGCTGATTCCTCAAGGCTCTCAGAGCTGTCTGCATGCCTAACTTTGGGATTCCACGGAACCACAGAGTGGTTGAGCTTGGAAGGAACCCCTGGAGATCATCACCAACATCTCTCAAGACCTTTTTTAAATCTTAAACCTCACTATGTCTGGCCTAAACCTTGGCCTAAACACATTCCTTGTAACCACGTTCCATTAACGCAAAGTTAACCCAAAAGATGCTGTTAGAAAGTCAGAGGGGAAAATAAAATCTAAACTGTCCTCTGCTTGTGCTTCCCATCTTTGATTTACATACTCCAGCTACCCAGCTAAGCCTAGGCAGGCTTCTTTACCATTAAATCACATGAAATGAAGGGATTTGAATTTGGATTTAAATACACTAGAAGTGTGGCTCTGTGCTACGTGAGCAGCAGGCCGTGAAAAACCTCCTGCAGTGCTCTCCTGCAGAAATTCGGATGTGCTCAAATTACTTTGGCTAGATTCTTTAAAATAAAAAAAAAAATATTAAAAATGTAAAAAAGAAAATTTAACTGAAACCAATACTATTATTATTATTAATCAGAATAAACATATCATTAACAAAATCTAAAACCTGAAATAAATCACATGTTCTGGCAACACTGTTGAGGAAGGTGTTAGGTCAGATGCAATTTTAAACTCACTGAGGACTGAGGATTTAAGCAAGAGCCATTTTTCAGCTTCATGGAATGGATTTATGGCCTTGCAGTATTTTCACAGGCTGGAAATATCAATTTAGATTACAATTAAGAAAAAAAAAAAATAAAACCTCCCATCAGTGCTTTGCACAAGTGACTCTGTGCATTTCTGGTCACTGGAAATGGAACTTTCCCTGATAACCCAGACACATTCCAGGGTGAATCCATCAGCTCTGCAAGTGGGGCTTTTGTAGGAACTCCCTGCAGCAGCTTTTCCCTGGTGTCCTAGAGAAATCCCAGAGTGTCCCTCCAATTCCTGGGAGCTTCTGCCCAGATTTAACCTTGCAGGTGCTTTATGCTAATCCTGTCTGAGCAGGCATCACAACCCCAGTGCCTGTGATGTGAGATTTTAGCCCTGGCAGAGGTGAGGGATGGGTTTGCAGGCTGTGGCCTCACTGCAGGCAGGGTTTGCTCCTCTTTGCATCTGCAGAGCACTTTGAAAACCAGGCACCCCTCTTCCCATCTGAGCTAAAAGATTCCTCACCTCAGCTTTGTTTTGCTGTCACATCAGGGATTTAACAAGCTGGCTTTCATCACTATTCCCTGTCTCCAATGATACCATCAAAAACAGAGTGAAAAATTAGATGAGATTCAGTTTTCAGTCCCCCGCCACTGAGAAGTGTCAAATGAGAAAATGGTTGACTAATTAGTTATTTGTGTGGAGAAATAATGGTATAAAGCCCTTGGTAAACATGAAGAAAGTAACAGGAGAGTCATTGCAACTCGAATAATAAAATAAATCCAAACTCAAAACCTACAGCAATTAATCAAATCAAAACAATAAAACTGTATTAATGAGGTGGTTAAATAAAATGTTCTGGAAAGGAAAATATTTTTCATTATTTTTGTACAGTCTTTCAAACATTTCTCTATGCTGAAACCTAATTTTCTCTTTTTCTTTCCTTCGGGGCAAAAAACCCCTAGAAGCTGAGGTGTAAAAAAAAAAAAAAAAAAAAAAAAAAAAAAAAAAAAAAAAAAAAAAAAAATTAAAAATCCACAAACTCATTTATGTATGTTTTAATCAGAAGTGATTAGGGCTATGGTTAAATGAAGCCAGAGGCCATAACTATCAGAATTATTCCTAAAGCTAGGGAATAATACACCATATCTGGGACTAACACACTGGTATAATCAGGTTGTTACTGTTAGAATAATTGTCAACACATGCAAATCAGTAAAAGTTTTCTCGTTGTAGCAATTGTGCCTCAAAAGCTAATCAGCGTCAGATGAGCTTCAGGGTCTTTTACAAACTACCCAGAGAAGGATTTTGGCAGCAAAACTCTATCAAAGTTTCTGCACATGCCTGCTCTTTGTGCCTGTGCTTGCAGCAAAGGCAGCAGCTCCCATTGCAAATCCATTTGCTGCTCTCACTGTCCAAGAACTGCACTGGTAACTCTTGAAAAACTGGGATATTTTTGTAAGAGGCCAGCAGATTCAGCACTGAAATGTCAGTGTTGAGCACAGCTGGGAAATAGCACATTTTGCAGCTTCTCCAGTTTTATTTTCCTAAGGGGTGGGCAGAAAGGAGGCTGGAAGTGGCTCAGACTGAGAAGTTGGAATCTCTCTGGATCAGTGCAGCTCCTGCTGGGCTGTGGCTGCTCCCAGCCAAGGGAATGCTCTGGCAGCTGCCAGGGAGCCTCAGCTGTGCCCTGGGGGAGACCAAAGGAAACAAACCCTCCCAGAAGGGCAGGGCAGGGCAGGGCAGGGGCATCAGCACAGCTCACATCCTGAGCCTGGGCATCCAAACACTCTCCCAGCCCCGGCCGCTGCTGGCTCTGGGACTCATCTCTTCAAGAAGGGAATCTGCTTCTGCCAATGAATTGCCAAGAGGGGAGGAAAACAAAAGTGCTGAATAATCCTTTCAGTTTGTTTCTGTGCCTCAGAGCAGAGGGAGAGCAGCACACCTCCCTGGGCACCTCCAGCTGCCTCTTGAACACTCCCTTGCCTCTTTTGCTGCCCTTTCTCATCAGTCCTTTTCTAAGATTTCCAGTCCAACATAAATCTGGAGGACAGTGGATATCCCAGTGATGGGGAATAACACCTTGCCACTGTGAAAATAATTAATAATAAAGTCTAGAGCTGTCGCTGGCTTTTCTCCCAGGAGCAGGAAATATCAAGGGGGACATTTGGGGAATGAAATCCTGCAGATTTAGCAGAATTTCTTCCTTTGGTACTAAACATTAACAAAATTTCCTGTTAATGACAGACGTTTGGGGAAGGAAAGAATGTTCACAAATGACACAAACAGAAGAGACACAAACAGTGCCTCAGTCCAAACATACACACATGAGATCCTTGGCTGCTCCCAAGGCACTCAGAGTTATTAATAGAAAGACTTTTCTCCATCATATCCCTTACTACATGTGATAATTTTTACTTCTACAGCTAGAGGAATTCCTAGAATGGTTTGGGTTAAAAGAGATGAACCAGCATGAATATTTTCACTTGCATTTTCTTAGCTTAGCAATAAAACCCAAAGAAAAAAAAAAAGGGGGGGGGGGAGGTTGGTGGTGGGGGATTTGCCTAAGAAAGGACAAAATTTACCACACATTAAATTGGCTGTGCAAGAAGTGGCAATTTAGAAAGAAAATCTGTGCAGGGGCTGATAGTGCCAGAAAAGCAAGGGCAGTGTTTTCCTGTGCTCCAGAGCCGAGGCATTCCCGAGCTGGCTGAACTCATTTCTGAGACTCTGCTATTCCCAAGGTGTAACATGGAGATGATGGGACAGAAATCGTGTTCTGCTGACTCGGGAAAGCCTCCGAGGTTCCTGGCACTCTGCAGTCAGAGGGCTGGCAGGAAAAGCAGCCCAGCCCTGCTCCTTCCCTCTGTGAACACACAGCACTGTCACAGCTCATGGATGGGACAGCCAGGATCAAATGTGCTGCTGCTGCTGCTGCTCTGCTGCAGGGCTCCCTCCAGACACTCCTTCTGGGGAGATATTGGCTGCTAATCCGCTGATTAGAAGAGAGTTTTTGTGTATTTGACAGGAATAATCTTGAGTGGCAAAGATCCACATTGGAAAGCAGGCTTCACTGAAGGAAAAGGAAAACACTGATCCTGGGAGCTGAGCTGAACCTGATCCAGGCAAAACCTGGCTTAAATCTTGGTTTTTTTCTCACATTAGAGCGCTGCCTGAGCCATTATTGTGGTCTTTGCTGAGTGTGGATCTGAGCCCCAGAAGGATATTTCATGTTTGCAGTCCACAACAGCAGCTGAATGAAGAACTGACACCTCAGAGAGGGGATTTGCAGAGCTGTGTGACCCCTCAGGAGGCTGCAGCAGCACCCCCAGCCTCTGCAGGGCCACTGCTGCTCCAGCTGTCACAGCCTGGGTGCCACCAGCCCCTGCTGCCACCAGCTCCTGGTGACACACTCCGGGCACACGGGGACACACTCCCATCTGTGCTCCTGCAGGCAGAGCTCTGCCAGCCAGGCTGGGAGGTTCCACCAACACATCTGCACCCACCATGGCCTGCATGCCAGCTCTGAACCCACCCAAGGCCACCACGTGTCCCTCTGTCCCCCCCGGGTCCCTGGAGGGGGGAGCTGGACAGGGGCAGAGCCCTGTGCTGGAAATTTGGGTTCCTGCTGGCACACAGAGTCCTGGAATCACGGAATTAGTCAGACTGCACAAGATATTTAACATCATCAAGTCCAGCCATTAACCCAGCACTGCCAAGGCCACCACTAAGTGATGTCCCCAAGTGCTACATCCACAGGGTTTGGGCACTTCCAGGGATGGGGACTGCACCTCAGCCTGTTGTAGCTCCTGCTGTGACTCTGGGAGTGAAGGGCTTACTCTAAGCATCTATTATGAAAGTTGACCTCTCTGCAGGACAGTGAAAGAGCAGGAGATTAAAATAAAATAAAATAAATAAAATAAAATAAAATAAAATAAAATAAAATAAAATAAAATAAAATAAAATAAAATA
>VZUI01095293.1:0-39207 GCA_013401135.1 Cettia cetti
GGGCCGGGGGACACGGGACAGGGGTGTTTGTGTGTTACACAGGGCCGGGGGACACGGGACAGGGGTGTTTGTGTGTGGCACAGGGCCGGGGGACACGGGACAGGGGTGTTTGTGTGTGTGTGTGTGTGTGTGTGTGTGTGTGTGTGTGTGTGTGTGTGTGTGTGTGTGTGTGACACAGTGCCGGCGGTGACACGGGGCAGGAGCCAGGTGTGTGCCAGCGGGGGAGTGTCACAGCGCTGGTGTGTCCCAGGGCCAGCCAGGCTGTCCGGGTGCAGCTGACTCTTCCGACAGTCTGCAGGTGCTGCCCCTGCGGTTTTTGTCAGCCCAGAACCCTCCACATGCCAATGGCCAGGGCAGAGCCTGGCAGCGCGATGCGCTCCAAAAATTGTAGAGTCTCCCAAAAGGTGGCTTTTTCCAGCACGGTTTTATGGCAGACATGTAGTTAAAAACTCACCAACCTCTACATTTTGGGTCTAAAGCTGTCAAGAAGGTTTAGCGGTTTTAAGTGGGCAGAAATTCAGAGTTTTATATATACACTGCGTGTCAGGGGCTACCTTGTGTACCAGGAATGTTACATGTGGCAAATTTGTGAGAGCTTTCATACAGACTGAAAAGTCAGGGGAATCATGAGCTTCAGAAGTGATTTCAAAAGTGGCTGGGTGATGGCAAGTAAAATCCAATCTTCATTTCTAGAACGGTGTTTTAAGTGTACTGATTTGGAGGGATCTGGTAAAATTTTTTGAACATTTTGCAAGGTCACTTCCTCCCACAGCTGACAGATTTTTTAATGATTGTATATTGTTTCATAGATATATGGTCTTTTTGAAGTATATGATCTTTTTAAAAGATTATCAAATCAGGTATTATTCAAGACATGGATTTTACCGTCCTTTCAAAATCTCTGATTTTACTTTTTCTCTTTAACTCCTTGAATTATGAAGCTCTGTTTAATCATACAAAGTTTTAAGACAGTTCAAGCCTATCCTACCATCTCTGACTTGGTAAGAAAAACTTGATAAACCTTTGATATGACTTTTTTAAAAATAAAATTGCTGTCAGGAAAATGCAAGGATACAACCTATCTTCTTAACACCGATTAAATACATTTAATTAAAAAAAAAGGTAAAACTTTAGGCTGTATGGTATTCAGAGAGTCAAAGGTAGTAGTAATAATAATGGCAACTTGTTTTAGCTTTTTCTGCCATACTGAGTAGAGCCTTTTCATAGAAAATTATTATTTTTCTTGTACCCTGTTCCTTTAAAAGCTTTGTTTCCATGTCTGTTTATGTCATAGTTTAATTAACCAGTTACCTGAATTGAATCACTCTTGTAGATACAGGACTCTCACACTCCTTTTCTCAATCAAAAATATGCTGGGATCTGATAGATCTGAATTAAAAATACTGGGTTGATAATGAGTAATCATCTCCACACACTCTGTTATTCTTCTCAGTTGTAATGAAACCTGGACTAAGTTAAAGATTTCATTCTCTGTGCAGGTATGATTGTACAAAAAGACAGATTTAGATTTTACACTTTTCCATAAATATGAAAGACTTCTTAATTCAAGAAGTTATTTTCCTATTTTTCATTTTCATTACTTTCAAGTTGAAGGAGACACGAAACGAAATGAAATCTGGATAAGGCACCTCTCCCTGAGCAGTAGAGATGAGACTCTTGTATTGAGGATAATATGTTCAGAATGTTGATGTTTTTAAAAGTTTATACAAAATTACTTCCTAAGTGCTGTAAATATGTACAGAATGTCAGTGGCATGATTTTTATGGTAAACACTATAAGCTTAATTTAAAAGAGTAACACATAGTCTAGAGCACCAGGTGAATTTCGAGCGTCATCAGCAAAGATGCAATCTCGAAGTGAAAACATGCAAAGTGTGCAGAGGTTGTTGTGTACACTTTTAAAACAACAGAGATCTACGTGTAGTAGATTTCCTATAAGGTTCCTGTTTAGTCTTTGTGGCCTCAGTCTTGAAATTCTTTTCAGTCATCAAATGAACAATTAGGCTTGTTTTCATTAATGACTTGTACTGGCAATGACTTATATAATTGTCAATGAAAAATCCAATTTAGCCCATGAGTTTTCTACATTTTCATGCCTGGCAGTTCCCAAACCATTCCAAAAGCTTTATAATTTTCACATTATTATAATGTATTATATAACTGGAGCCTCTGACTTTATTGAGTGGGCTTTAAATAAACTGATTTGTAGCTCTGTGTACAAGAGGAGTGAACCTTGCATGGAGCCCTGGTTGGAAGGGAGGCTTTGGCTGTGCGTCCTTTCCTGGGTGAACAGTGCCAGGAGTACTCTGAGCACTTGGAGTGGCATGGGAAAAAGAAGTTTAGTGTAATATTTCACCTAAGTTTCAGTTTTTGTAGCCTGGAGTTGGCCTTTTTTGTGAGGTAGATGCACCATAAAAAGATGGAATTTGCTGTTGCCTTGCAATACTGTTGGCAAGTAGGGATTTTTCTGCTATCTTTATAGACCAACTACAACACAGAAGCCAGGATTTAGTTTTTTAAATTCTTTTTGGCTGACAGAATGCATTTCATATTGTCTGTATCTGCTCCTAGCTGTCATGTTTCTGGGTAAAAAAAGTTTAGAGTACATAAAATAGAGTTCACTATCACATGAAAAATGAAATGTTTGGTTCCTCAGAAAATGGTGGAAGAATTTGCACATTTTTACATAGGTGTACAAGTATTGTACAAGTCCTTTGATTTATCAGACTGGCATCGTGGGTACCCTTATTGTGAAGTGGAGCCTTAGGGGACATTTTGACCCTCTAAATACAGAAGTCTGTGCTTGCAAATGTGATGCATAGTCTAGGAAAGTGCTGAGAGTGAGGGAAGCGTGGTAAGAACATGGCTTAGGAAAAATGATATTGTGTTATTTGTTTATGAAATAGGACTACATTTTATTCTGAGAGAAAATACTGCAGGTGGGTTGAGAATTATTAGGAGTACTGAGAATTATGCAAGGAAGAATGAACACTGTGTCTCTGCATTTAGACAATACAATAGAACATGATAGACATATATGGATAATAAATAGTATAAAGGAAAGAAATTGCTCTTTAAATATGCTTCTCCTACCATTAGATTAATTAGTTATTCAGTGAAGTTGAATAATGGTTGCATTTTCAAAACAGGTACAGAAAGTTTTTTTGTTTTTTTTTTTTTTTGTTTTTTTTTCTTATGTAAGTATAATCAGCCTCTGGAACTCATTGCTACAATATATGTGTTAGAAAACATGACTTTGCACAAATTAAAATAAGTACTTTTAACTCAAATTTTTGTATATAATGAGAGGGCATGTATGACTGTTCAAGATAAAATCAGAGATGTAAATATTGAAATATTATTTCAATATTATTCAATATATTTCAAGAGTTACATGAAATAACATTTTTAGTATTGAGGCCAGCGTTGATGGGTATTAGGAAAAATCTTCCCTTGGGAGAGGTGTGTGATGTTTTGTGCCATAAGGTTTAGAGTGCAATTTCCTTTGGGGTGGCTGTGCTTCTCTGCTGCCAGAACCCAAACCTCACACACAACCCTTTTGTGTAGCTAGAATTAGTTATCTTTTTGTTACAGCCTCGGAGTTCTTTGTGTTTTGGCAGTGAGGCATTAAAGCTGAGCAGAATTTATATTACTTAGATGGTTTATTTTGCTTTACACAGCCTTTTCTGCTAGAGAATTAGGGAAGTTCTGTATTAAGTGATATTTCAGCTGCAACAATGACATCTAGGGGCTGATTTATATTAATTTAATTTAGATATGTATCTCCTGTTTTTGAGAAGATGGTTACTAATATGTTTACTAAATCTAAATTATTAGTATTTGCTAAAAAGCTGTTAATCTGATATATGTCATATACTTGGAGAATAACCATGACATTTTTAACTTCTTATCTTTTTGTCTTTTGTTTCCCCTTGATCTGTCTTTTAATTATTTTAGTACTGCTACCACTGCAAATCAGTGCATCTCTCATTACTTTAGACCTTGTATTTTTCCATGACACGTTATCAAATGATGAGATTTTTTTCACTCTGTACTTTAGGTATACTTTTCTATGAATTAAAGGGAAAACACATTGCCTCTGCTTTCCTACACGACTTATTCTGTCTCCTAGAATCACATCTACTTGATTTTGTACAGGAAATGAGACTAAAAATCTCTGTATTCAATCCCCTGCTTCCCCCAGCTTTATGGGAGTGTAGACATAGGCTTGACTCCAGATTTAAACCCTGTGATTCAGGGCCACCTCTAAGCTCTCTGTAAATCTAATTTTATGTGTGCAAGTAAGTGTATACGTAAAATGTGTAATTGCAATTTAGAGATGATTTAACAGCGTCTGTCCTATTATTTGCAAACTTACTCTCATTCCCTTGAATCTTAGTTATTTGACCATAAGTCACTTATTTGGAATTGCTTTTTACAGAAAAAAAATTCTATATTTCTTTCTCATTGGTTTCTTCACTTATATTTACAACTTTTTTTCAGGAAGAAGAGAATACAATTTTTTTTCCAAAATTCTCCTCATGCTGTTTTGTGAAAAATTGTTATTATCTTCAACATGCTTACTTCTCATTGGTCTTGAGCAGAAGAGACAACCAGGCAAGCTGAAAAGAGTGAGACATCATGGAAAGCTTCACATTGGCTCAAGGCAAGGTGCTAAAACGTTATCTGCAGGAAATAAGGTTATTTTTTTGATACAGCCATTATATTGCAACTTATAGAACTTATAATTTATATGGAAGTTACACTGGCACAGCAGGGTTTTTCACAATCAGTGTATCTGTTGGTTTCATCCATGAAGGAAGTGAAAGCTTATTTCTGCCAGTAATATTGACAAAACATAATTAGAACTGCATTCTATATTAAATCTTACATAAAAATGTCACCCAAAATCACACCCGTAACTGCTATTAGTGTGTTAGGAGATGATTTTTATGGACTTGCTCAAAGTACCGGTGTGGCACATTTGTCTCTTGTTAGAAGGTCTGCAGTGAGTGGAAAGCAGGATAAACCCGGGCTGTAGCTGAGTGTGAGGGAGGAAGGACCTTACTGCCATCTTTTTCCTTTTTTAGGAGGGGGAAATGATAAACTTGCAGATTCTTCAGAGGTGTTTTGCCATCTCAGGGCCTCTCAAAGCCCTCAGAACAGGCAGTTTCCTTACACCTGGGTTAATATAAACTGTGGTCTGTGCATGTGTACTGAGGAGAGTTTTAAATTAGTAAAATCATTGATTTTGGATAGGATTTTACTGCTGAATTGGCCATGGGGAAACTCCACTTAGAATAGGGACAAAGATTATTTATCTATAGAGAAAATATCAAAGCAGTCCACAGAGTCTTGCCACATGATGTACATTACAATGGTAATGTCCACTGTGTTTTTCCCTTTTTATTACTTTGCATAGATACTGATATTTTTGCCAGCTCTTACTCCAAACAGTGCTTTAGGTCTGTAATCCAACTCAAGGAATGCAGAATGTGATTTATTACTGTCAGTTGTAGCAGGGGGAGTCATATGCACAAAAGACTCCAACAACGACAGTAAAGTACCACTCTTTTTATCTTGTTATAGTCAGTGAAAATACAGAAGTGCCTTTTGCATTCTTAGGAGAAATTATCTATATGTGAAGTGTTGCATTTGAGCAGGTACATACTGATCCACTTGTTAAATTTGCCATTCAGAAATGCCCCAGTGACTGTCCTCAGTGTGTATTTACACATCCAAGAGAATCCATTTGTGAATGATAAGCTGCAGTAAGCCTGGAATCAGATCATGCATTGCATAAATTAATATTTCACCTGTAAAAGGAGATGTCCTAAAAAGAATTGGACTCCCTGGTGTGCTAATATAGCTAATATTCCTATAAGAGATTTAACTGGTGAGGTTTTTTTTACAGTTATAGTTAAAAGGCATTACTTTTCCCTCCTTGTTAAATCACTCAGTGTGGACTAAAATACCCTAATTTCTGGTGTAAGCAAGAACCTCTGGAGTATGTACTATGTGATAACTCCCAAAAGATAAAATAGCACCAAAAATTTGGAAATCTAGTCAGGTGTGAAACTCTGGTATATCCATGAATTAATTTCGGTATTAATTACCAATGTTGGCCAGAATAAAAGTAAATAAAACTTCCTGCTTGGCATGGAAACTGGATAGCTTAAATGAAGAAATAAAAAGTGCCTTCTCATATCATTAAAGGGAATCATGGACCAGTCCTCTGTCCTTCAGTGAGTGGTCCTGGCAACATTCTTAAAATTCCGTAAGTTGATCTCCTGCAGACTTTTTTACTTGAATTGCAATCCAGTTTTTGCCAAATGGGATGAGATAGAGTTTTTAAATCAAGCACAGGGCTGCTTGAGGTGGGTTTTAAGCAGTAGATTGTAATTGAGTATGACATTTTTCAGATAACTTCAGGGTAGCAGTCATGTTAGCCTAACCATGGTAAATTTTACAAAATTTGTATAACTGACCACATATTTGTCATGTGGATGATGGTGTGAGGCTTTTGCTATGCTTCTGTAGAACTTTTAAGAGTACAAACTTGTATTATTTCTGATCATCCGTAGAAGCATACAGCACTACAGATATTTTGTAGTGAAGAAATGCTTCTTCATTGAAATATTCATTTGCTCTACAGAATCCTAAATAAGAAAATTTGCACGAGTTTCCTATTTGGGCTACAGAACTTACTATGCACTTAGCCCCTCAAAATCTCTGTCAAGATATTACCATAAATGTGACAAACTGGAGTTGTTCATCCTGTTGTGATTTTTATCTAAAAGCTTAAAAAAGCAACAAACAAACAAACAAACAAAAAAAAAAGCCTGGAAAGGTAAAGGACTGAAATTTCCTTTGCAATTTTACTAAGTTCATATTCTCCTCCAAGAATTTGTGTAAAATTAGGACTGCATGGTTTGGCTCAGTTTATGAAGATTCCTTGGCATCCAAAGGTTTTGGTTTTTTTTCCTCTAACCCTCAGCACTGTGCTTGCCTGCAGCACTGCAGGTCCTGTGTCTGTCTGTGTGTCTGTACTTCCATCTACACAGAGGCAGAAAATCAGTTTTTCATTGTAAATCTGCACATGGAATCTGCACGTAGTGAGCATCAAAAAACTTTATGAGAACAAAGAAGCCTGTTCATTCTTAGTTATTTGATCTTCCTACTGTTTATTAGATAGGAGTAGACCAAAATGAACCATCACAGTTTTCTGTAGTGACCTTGAGGTGGCAGCAGCATTACATTCAATTCTGCCGTGCACCAAGTCCATTAAAGGTGAAAGTAAAATTTGCAATAAATCAAAATAATACTGATTGTTATAATTTTATTACCAGAGCATTAAGTCAATAAAACTTATCTGAAATGTCATTTGCATTGTATACAATTTTTACTAGTTATCAAGTATGTTTTAAAAGCATGTTTAAAGCAACCAAATGAAGAAATTGGTGATAAATTGTTGAAAATCTGGGACTTGTCTAATGATGTAGTAAAACTAAAGTCTGTTTTGATCTCTTGTATTGTAAAAGACTGTTTCTGAAAACATTTGTTAGTACAATAATGTCTTGTGTTTTGACTAACTATATTTAATGTCCTAATGTCTGATTAAATATTTTTATGCAACTTGTCAGGTCTTTTTTCATTCATGATTTTATGTAGGAAGGTCATCTAATTATATGACACCCTTTCAGTGAAGGAGAATGTGTTTGTTTCTTTTAATAATGAGGAATAATGAAACTTATTTATGTTGGAAGTCAGGGAAATTTATTGGAGAATTACAACATGAGAAACATGAAAATTAAAAAACCCTTTTAATAGCATATTCATTACTGAGAAGCTTACAGGTAATGAAGTAGTTGTGTGAAAGCCAGGATGCTGGGTGACATAACTCTGCTCATGTCAGCTTTCAGGCCATGGTTATTTTGCATTTCTATGCTGTCAGTTACTGTTAGGTTACCAAATTATGATTAGGTAATTAGTCAAATAGGAGGCACTGGAAGAAAAGGAATTTACAAACTTCCCAGGCAGCTTTGGGCTGGGAAGGCAGTAGGGGTGTTGGGGTGCTCTGGCAGTGTGGGGGCATTGCTGCTCAGGAGCTGCTGCCCTGCAGGAGCAGCCCAAGCCTGGACTAGAGTCCAAATTAGATTTCTGTTATCCTGTGTAATGATGGGGAAGCAGCAACACTCACAAGTCTTTTCCCTAACAAATGCAGAAAAATTATGGTAGTGGTGTGTTTACATCAGTTAAAAACTGGTGTGAAGGAATCCCTTCATGGAACAGATGCTAAAGGAGTCCCAATAACTGCTTAAAGATAGCTTGTGTAATAGATAAACTAATTCAGTGAATTCAATGAAAAATAAGATTAACTTGTTCATTTAAGTTTTGAATTTATTCAGTCTTTAATTTTGAGTTCTAAGAATTGACATTTAGACCTGTTTAACATTATATTCACTTTCCCCCACTTGTTTTGTTTGTTGACAACTTCTTCAACTAAGGAAATAGACGTATTAAATATAAACAAATAGAGAAGTATGTAAACAAAAATACAAGTTGAATTACAGTTCCACAATAAGGTGTTATTAAGTTTAAAAACCAGAATCACAAACCACAAGCCAAGAGAGATTACAACACAGAAATGCTGTTTGGGCTGTGCCAGTGGTTGCTGGAGCCAATACAAATATTGTTACTCTTCTAAGACATCTGGTCTTTTACTTCTGGTCTGTACTGTCATCTTCTCTTTGTACACTTCACTGTTTCTTGAATTAACTTCTGTGATTCCAATGCCTGAAAAAGACGGAGAGGGACTTTTCACTAAGGGCACACAGTGATAGGACAAGGGGGAATGGTTTTAAACTGCCAGAGGGCAGGGCTGGCAGGGATCTTGGGCAGGAATTGTTCCCTGGCAGGGTGGGCAGGCCCTGGCACAGGGTGCCCAGAGCAGCTGTGGCTGCCCCTGGATCCCTGGCAGTGCCCAAGGGCAGGTTGGACACTGGGGCTGGAGCAGCCTGGGACAGTGGGAGGTGTCCCTGCCATGGCTGGGGGTGGAATGGGATGATCTCTAAGGTTCCTTCCAGCTCAAACCGTTCCAGCATTGTGGTTTTTCAAAATTTCCAAAGACGTGAATGCAGTAACAAAAAAGCAGAGTAACTGAGAACTCCTGTAAGGAATGTAATTCACTGTGAGCCTATTTCTTCATTCTTTCTGATTTTAACCTTATGGTTTTTTATCATCAAAATATATTTACTTCAGAAATAAAAGTAAGGCAGTAAATAGATATGAGCTGAACGTAGTTAACCTGGAAACTAAATTACTAATTTCTTAGAACCACATAGAAAGGATGTTTAGAGGGTATCCCTTATCTCTGTGGGTCAGGGACCTTGATTAACAGTGCCCCAAAAGGGAGATGTGCTTTTTATTTGTCTTTAGAGCAACATAAACACATTTTGTTGGAGAAATATAAAAATAGTTATCACAGTGGGGGCTCTTTGTAAGTATACAAAGACCAAATAAACAGGTTGCCCTCACCTTCAGTGGGAGAACAATCTATAGAACAATCAATAAATGTGGCAGGACATTCCAGAGATTTTGACCTGGAACCAATATTATAGGTTTTATTCAAGTGTTAGTGTTAGTGTAACATTTGCCTAATGCTTTGCACTAATGTTAAGCAGGACCTTGTCCTAAAATCACAACATTGTTGTCTTAATGGTACCATTGTTAAACTTAAGTGGAAGGTACCTGGTGTGATCCACCTCCGTGGTTAAGCTGTGCAATATCTGATAAAGGGTATTTTATTATTTTGTGGAGTAATTTGTATAGCAAGGAATAAATTGCAAACTGTTCAGCTAGCAATACTACCATTCAGCAAAATCCCATTACCTAGAACATTAAAACAATCATTCTAAAACATGGTTTATAATGATTTGAACATGTTTGTAAAAAATAGATGACCACTGTACATTTACAGTTGACACAGAGGTCCCTAATGTCAGGAAAGCACTCTTGACCTTGATGGGTAGTTGCAATTCCATTTAAATCAATTGCCAATACAAGTCAAATGAAGTTCTTATGGCTGTCTAGTGTGCACTTCACTGTTCTTCTGACATTATTGTTCTACCCCAAGTCATTCTTCAATCTTAACAGCTGAGAGAGACCTGCATTCTGCAGCTTTATGGGGAAAGAGCACAAAGTTCTACTTCTCTGTGTTTTGAAAGCTTCTTTTTCCCTGTTTCCAAGCAAAGCAAACCACATTGTGTCCCACATAAAACACAGTACTTGGTCTGCTGCTGGCAAAGGCAGGTGTTTGTTACAGTGAATACAGAATGCATTTTCACTGCCCGCCATCTTACTGGTCCTTGATTTAATTTGACAACCCTAAAAACTGGAGATTTTGTTAATTTAGCTTTATTAGAAGCCTTCACTATATTAAACATTTAGAACAGGATTATGTTCTAAACGTGTATGTTAAGAATAATGGTAATTGCAGCTTTTGAGGTATTTTGTGGTGTGGAAGAGAAAGAGGCACAATAACTTAGAAAAAAATAAGTTGAACACTTATCCTGTGTTTGTGCCTGTCTGGATACTTATTTTTTCAAAGGATTTTGTTAAAATTGGAGATGGGTATATAAAAAGTGCTACGAACTCAAACATTTTGCTTAGGAAAGAAAATCCTTGGCTGTGCAGAACTTTCTAAAAATACCTGGGTTAGTGTTACTAACTTACTTGTAATGCATTTGCTCTTCTAAATGAATTTAAGTATCTACCTTTTAACAAGTGGGAGTATTAAAGGCCCAGAGTTTACATGACTTTAAAAAGCCAAGTACAGGTACTTTCTCTATGACAGATAATATAAACTATGGCTAATCCTATCTAGCCCCCAACCCAAGCTCTTTCATAAATAGTGCAAGCTTTCAAAAGATCCCATATTAATGAGAATAATGGAAAAATTCAGCTGAACTCATATGGTAGCATTAGATACATATAATAGCTCGTAAGAATTGATAATGAAAAAAGTGGTTCTGGTTGCCAGTGAAACTTGGCTGGGATGGTATTAAGAGGATGCTGCAACTAATGTAAAACTAATCACCAGTCTTCCATGGGGAGATGCAAATTGCAAGTTGTTAGAAGGCCTGTTTTGTTCCACAGGACTTGTATTGCTGCTAATCCACTTAGCAGCACAAGTGTTCCTCTGTTGAGGTGTTTTTAAGTATTATTCCTGTTTTAGAGATTCTATAGATTTATTTAGATTCTATATTCTATATTTCCTATATAAACTCTTCTGTTTTTACTAAATATGTAAGTATGTTTCTCTGCTGTTTCTTAGCCAGACCCATGGGCTGAGGTCAAAGTAAGTGGCTCTGTTTTGTTCATTCTCCCAGGCTCCTGGAAACGGCACTGTACAAAGCTCTCAAAGTAACCACTTGTCATACAGTAAATGTGGTACATATTCTGACCTTGTCTGTGCAGTTAAAATTCCAGGATTTTGCTGTATCTGATGTTCTGTCCTTCTGCTGGCGAACAGGAATAGCTGCATAAACCCTGCATTTAGTTACCTGTCATTTTCAGGGTTGAACACAATGTGAAACAAACTTTTGTGCTTTATGTTTTGTTTAATTCGTTCATTTAAAGGTACTCATAGACAACTACTCCTTCTTGCAGTGTCTGTGCACTCTGACAGTCAGCAGGAGGAAAAGTGTCAGCCATGGTTGGGCTGTTCCTCAGCACAGGAACTTGTCCCCAAGCCAGGGTGCTCAAATACTTCAGTTGTGAAGAGCAGCTGTGCTGAATAAAGAGGTGCAGATGTACTCACAACACCAGGAGTATTGTGGGAAGGTGTGCTTGAAGAGAGACCCTGAATCACATTTACCTCCTTTGAAGCAAATATCAAGTCCTAACATTTATCTTTAGTCTGCTGGAGAAGCAAGTTCAGGTTGAGTGTGGAAAGGAAGAACATTGGAACAGTTGTGCTTGCACTTACAATTCCAGTTTTGATGCCAGAGTTAATATCTTTGCTTTCAATTAATTATAAAGGAATAATTTCTTTCAAGTGTAGCACATGTCATAAGTAAATCTTGTGTATAAAAAGATAATGTTATTAAAGGAGAATGTTTGGCAAATATTTTGTCTAAAAGTAAGCACAGTTTGTTCAGTGTTTGTTTTCTCACCAAATGCTATGATTTGTTGCCACTTTGAAGCTAAAGAGCAAAAAGATGCAAGCTCTTGTCTTCACTATACCACTCAATGTTTGACCTTTTAATCATTTAATGTAGTCCTTTCAGACACTGAAGATTTTGATCCAGGTATGCAACCAACAAGAATAACTTCCAGAAAAAGAAATCATTTTGGTTTGTGCAGGCCTTTACTCTGACATGAAAGCCATTTCTGAAAAAAAGCCATCTGCTACTTTATTGTTTGATATCAGCGGCAGAATAATGTCCGATTTTAATATCATACTGTTGGCTATGTACTGCACTAATTTGTTCTGTGACATCAATGAATCAAAGTAGAGTTCCTGATAGAAGAACATCAAAAGGAAATTAATCTCCCTGTGATAGTATTAATAATTTCAGAATGGACGTGTTTTGCTCAATTATGGTAACCATTGAGAGCCGTGTTTTTGTGGACTGTTAGATCAATATCACAACTGCTACACAAATCGAGGGTGTAAGAATGAGACTGGTGCTCCTCAGTAGCCAGGAGTGTTGTTACTAATGGACAAAAATCTAACTGAACATTCCTGGTAGTGTTTTATGGTTACTTAAGGAAAGGAGACATGCAAGTGGGAGATTAGAAAAAAACCCCTTCACTTTTCCATATGTTGGGCAGGATGGTGGGCCTGGCATTAAAGGCAGCATTTACAGAGTTTGTAACCAAAAATTAGCTGTGCAATTCTGGAAAAAAAATTAGTGAAAATGGAGGCTAATTTTGTACAGACAGGAGGTGTCATAGGGTGATTCAGCATATATCTCCTGAAAAATATAGTTTTGAAGTATTTTATTAATTTCTTTTTTTGGTTGTTTTTATATAAAACCTCTCAGGTTAACACAATGTTTATTAGAAAGCATGTTCCTTTATGTATATCCATACAGTTTCACATCTTTCCCTACAAATAGATATATACAGAATTTGACACCATAAAAGGAATTGAGCACTTTTAGATGCAGATCCTTCCAAGTGCTTACTCAATTCAAGGGTAGAAGAAAGGGTTACTGCAGTAAAGCATGCTTGTTGTATCTGCACAGCATGATACCCACAGACAGACTGGGACTATATTTAGGGTTCTGGTTGTGTGCTGAGAATAGAACTAAATGAGTACAGAGCCCCAAATATGTCACTGAAATAAATATTGGCAGTATGGATGTGTGATCAAAATAGCCAAATATATCAGAGACTGACTGCAGAACTTAGAGTCAAGAATAGCCCAGGTAGGGATAAGATTTCAAATAAATCTAGTACTCCCTTTTCTTATGTTTACCACCTTTACCTTTTTCCCCCTTTTTGTTCTATTTCCCCTCAGCTGGCAGTCAGGGCTCTTGTTCCTCAGCCTGGGGATTTGCAAGGTTGATCTTGTGCTGCAGCCAGCCTTGGAGGTCAAGGCAAGGACTGGGATATCTCTTACCAGTAACTGTCAGGGGCAGATCAGACCTGACTTGGGGAAAATTAATTTAATTTATTGACAGATGAAACAGATTTGAATGGTGAGAAACAGAGACAAAATAATAAAACCCCACCTGCCTCTGCTCCCCTCATCTTCCCATGCTCAGCTTCACTCCTTCCTTCGCAGCTCCTCTGCCCACCCCAGCCCCAGCCAGGGACTCCCCAGGCTCAATGCTCTCAGGGCTGCTTTTCTGTTTTCACTCCTGCTTTCCATCGTGCTTTTCCTCACTCTTTCCCCTCACTGCCAGGCAGGTTTGTCCTTTCCCAAAGGCATTCCCACAGAGGTGCTGAGGGCTCAGCTGTGCCCTGTGCTGGGGCAGCTGTGGAAGTAGCTGGAACCATCCCCATGCTGGGCCCTGATGCACTGATCAGCTTTATGCTAATCAGCTCTTCATTTCTTTATTCATGTAGGATGCTGCTGATAGGAATGAGCTTTGTCTAGAGTTTGACTTTTTTAAGATACTGTAAGGTTCTTAACAAGACTGACATTCCTTGTTCTAGATCAGCACTGTGAGAGCAAGGACTTCCTGCAGAGACTGAGATAACATCAGATGCTTTTCCAAGCTCTCATTCCATCTGGAATGCTGCAATAATATCTTGTATTACAGACAGCAGATGAATAATTAGACAGTACTGTGGAAAGGCTTCCACTGAGTAGGAACCTTGGGAGGACCAATATAAATCCAGCCATCAGCATCTCCTCTCTGGTCTCCTCTCCACCACCTCCTTTGCTTTTCCTTCTGCCCAAGCTGGAGTTTTCAAAGGGAAACCAACTTAAACAGGATTTGATAATGTGGCATTTGAAGCTACTGTTCACAAGAGTCAGAGATTCACAGCAGATGTGCTGCTGGGATTATCCTTGCCTGGTTCTAGTAATGAAAGCAATGACAGGAAAACAGAGAGGTGATCCCCCTGTAGTATTGAACAAGGGCTATTTCCCAGTCGCTGTCATGGAAATTAAAGGGAAGTTTCACAGTTTTTCTGGTAGATATTAGGGGATAGAAAAAATTGTCTCTGATTTGCATACAAATCCCAAGAATCTACTTTATCTGTAAAACTGGGGAGCTTTTTTCTCTTTCTTCACATGTATATTCTAAATAGCATAGACCTAAATAGCAAAGACTGTCAGCAGATTATCAGAATGAGAGATGCTGCCCAGTGTTGGGAAGCCATTCACAGGCCATGTTCCTTTGTTTCTCTCCTCCAGGCTGATAATGTGCTTTTGGAGAACAAACTCACCCACTTCCCCTGGAAATGTCTTTCAGAAAACTTCCCTCTTTTCCAACGTTTATATCAATTCAAATTTGGAAAGCAATGAACTCTAAATACGTCTTTAAGTGAAGAAATACTTGGGCAGTATTTGTGAGCATGGAAATAGTATCTGCCATTTGGGCTAATAGCTTATCTTCTTTATAAGAGCAGGTAAAGATAGCACTACATATGAGCATGTGGAGTTACTGTCCATTCAGGTTCACAAAAATCTGCACTGTCAACTGAAAAATTTGGGTTATTAAATACATAATGCATTGTAACTATATGTGCAATGGTTAGCTGTTTACTAGCTCTCTGCTTTTCCAAAGTCCTTCTACAAAATATTTTTTATAGAGATACAACACGCCGTGTTTCGATGGAGTCCTGCGGGGAGAGATGCAATTAAGAACGTTATGCAATAATACATTGCTTTTCTTACACATAATGTATTTGTGAGCATTATACATGCAGGCAAAAGTGCTGAGCTCAGTAATTTAGGTCTTTACATCTCGGTACCATACTGACTGCTTCTGCAGTTTTAGCACAAAAGTAGTAGTCCCAAAAAACAGTATTAATGTTAAGAAATTGAAAATAGTTCAGGAATTTTTTGGAGAACAATATTGAGAATATTGCTATCAAATTTTGCCGGGTGTTAGTTACATTTTGCCTTTTTGATAGAGATGGCTTATTTCTGAAAAAAGTCTCTAAAAGTGTGGTGATGAAGCAGAAATAAGCTTGGTTTTTGACACTCAAATGCAATATCATTTCAGTTAATAATTCTTCATAAACTATAAAAGATAATGATTATGAAATTTTACTGGTTGTTTTCCTTTTGTTAAAGTCAGACTTCGTATTTTTTTGTCATTTGTCCACGGGTTTTTGTGTTTCCCAAATGCTGGACATTCTTAAACAATCTCTTTTTTCTTTTTTTGCTTCTGCAGTTGCATAAATTCAAGATGAAGGATATATTTTAAAAATATCTACCTTTGATTTTTGTTTTTCTAATGATAACACTTCTATTTTCTTACTAATATTCAGAAGAATTCCATTTAACTTGCTCCAAAACTGGATCACCTAATTAAACTGAAAAGGTAAAATCCTTGCGTTATAATACTGAATTCAGTAGTTCAGTAGGGAAAAAAAATCCAATGAATGAGTTTTTAATACTCAGATAAATCATAGCAATACCTTTTATTGCTCAATTAATTTACTACTATGTACTCTAAGTAATAATTAATAGCAGTGCAATCTCCCTACCTTGTCTGTCGTTACCATCATGACCCTTGGTAATGCTGCAGAAACATTTTAAACCTTTTGAACTCTAAATGTGGGTGGATTTCTTTCATGGGAAGTCACACAAAGTTTCAGAAGCTAAATTATTGATGTTTTGTGCATGAAACTTGTACCTGTTAGGTAACACTGAAAACCTTATAAAGAAATGTCTGATCACTGAGAAAATACATTTTGTTGTGTACATAAGATCGTATTGTATTTTTAAGAAAAAATGGAAAGAGCAGAATGTATTCAGTTACAGGAATTTGTGTTTTATTATGCAAAAATGCTCTGCAAACATGTATAAATTAAAATCTTGTGGAAATGAAATATAGTTATTCCCCCTTGCATTTGTCTTTTGGAATTTATCAGCGATCAGACTAATTCACAGGGTACCTGCAAAACGTTTTCCTCTTAATGAAAACTTGGGTATCTGTGTTCAATTCCTGAGTGCTCACTGACACATTTGTTTGACTTCTGGGTGGTGGTTTGCTTTCTGTGCTTTAGAGCAAGAAAAAAACCCCTAGATTACACCTTTGCAGCTAATCCAGAAGTCAAGGATAACCCTGATTTTTTAGATTTCTCTATGTTGTCAATGCCAGACTGTCACATCAGCTACAGGTGTAGTCACAGAATGTATGACTGCTGAAACACTTGCCTGTGATTACAAATTAAATATGTAACTAAAATTAATTTTAGAGCACCTGTAATCTCCTTACAGTGTTGTGGAAGTCAGATTTAGTGGGATGGTTGATAAATTGCTTTTCATGTTAAGCCTTTTGAAACAGAAGGTTTTGGTCACTGGTGAGTAGGCACAGAACTCCAGGAGTGTCAGCTGTTTGTAGTCCGTATTGCATTTACCTTCTGCTTGTCTTTTTGTGATACCTGTTGTTTTTGAGCCAGGATTTTACTACTGTGCAGCCATTTCAGTAAGTACAATAGTGTGTTGTTAATTGCTGAGTTAATTATAGCTGTTGACTCTCATGTTGATCTCAAGTCATATTTTCAAGCTGTGGACAGGAACCTGTACATTTCCTTGGGACACCTGTATGTAAAGAATGTGTGACCACGAGTTATCTGCTTTTCTTAGCACTGCCTCTTGTGTGCTGTACTCTTGGTTATTAATTTGCAATAGATCTCACATTAGTAAGCAAGCACTTATTCCAGAGTTGCCAGTTCCCTGATGAAATCGCCTCTTAGGAAGAGTGATCAGTAAACTATGCTTGTGAAGACTCCCTCTCTTTTTGTGGAAATTTCACTGAGGTGAAGATTGTGACTGGAAAGATGCTAAGATGACAGAAGTAATTCATAAATACCCCACCTCTGATATATAGTAGAAAGATTTATCATCAGCTGCTGAAGTGGAGTTTCACCTAAGAAAACGGTAAGGTCCTGTGCAGGATCAGGGCCTCAAAATTCTGAATAACTTGCAATTTCAATCGTGGTTATTAACATTTGGCTGGTTGGAAGCTACCATAGCTCTGGGAGCTAGGCAGGATAGTGTGTGAGGGGAGGGTCTTCATAAGGAAACAGTGACTCTGTCTTCTGGCTGAAATGAGAAATGAAAAAATTTTTGATTGAGGTAGAAAATACTAAAAGGTGTATCGGAATTAGCATTCAGAAAATGATATGCAGATGCCAGTAGCAAATAAATACTCCAATAGTTCCTGTGTCATTAACTTTTCTTTTTGATTGCAAGAAGTTTCATATGCTAAAGAATATAGTAAGTACATCTTGAAAAAGACATCTTTATTACGTTCACGTTACATACGACAAGCTGGTTCAAATGATTTTTGAGAGCAACGATGTTGTCTTGAAAACAATGTAGAAATTTTGTTGATGCTGTGGATTATTGATTGACAACAGATGGCAGTATAGCAGGTGTATTTACCTTGTAATGAACAAATGCCAGTATATGGGACACGGCTGAAATTTATAAAAAGGCAGTTGAGAACCTAGTTCACTTCTTTTGGATTATTTAGTCACTCTAGAAAATACTATCCATTTGTTAGGAATTGACTTGTACCAGGAAGATGTGGGGTAATAAAAGGTAGATTGAATTGTACAGGTCAGTTCCTTACTCACCCAGATGAGCTGCTGCAGACTGAAGAAGTCTCCAGCCCACTTGAGGGGATCAGAGCTGTCCTTTCCATCTCCTCCTCATCCCTGTGTTCAGTCCAGCCTCATCACAGAGAGGAAATGTCCCAGTTTATTTTGTGATGTTCTAATTTCAATACCTGAGCTGGAAAAGCTTATTTCACCATGTGGAGGCATGAGATAAGAGTTAAGAGTTTTCTCTAAATTGTTTCTACTCTAGATTTTTACACTGGTTTCAAGCTGTACTTGCCTTTCATGTGCTTGAGAATATCAACACTGATGATCTCAAAATCACAAGATATTTGAAGAAATTATGAGAAAACTAAATGAGCAAAGAAAGTCCACATATAGACTTTCTTTTATAGGTACAATTTTGCAAATAATTTTTAAATTGGTTCACATCAAATTTTAAGGGAATATGGATGTCTGTAGCAAAGTAAACCCACCAAACTATATTGTAGCTGTATACCAATTTCAATGGATCTACAATGTGACAGCAAACATAATTTGTATGCATTCAGCTTTGTGTACATGTCTAAACAACAATCCTATTTCCAGTGTCTTGTAACCTATGTGTACAGTTGGCTAAACAGTTAAAGTATTCATGTGCATTATATTTATCTGATGGAGTGCAGTGCAGTAAGTACACCCAAAAGGACAATACTGCTCACTCCTCTTGTGCTGGGGAGACCAGCAGGGACTGCCCATTTAGGGCTATGAGTAAACCAATGCTGTGCTAGGGTGAAAGGAAGCATATGAATCATAAATGTAGCATGCTTCACCTGTTTTGTTGCTAGCTTTATGATTTCATGCTGCTTAAGCATTATGATTTTGTGATTGAACTGTCTGTTTTCCTCCCTTGCAGAGTAATAAGATGACATTGAAGAAAACCCTCCTATTTGGGTTGTAGCATGTGCAAATATATCAACATTGGATCTGAATCCCTGAATTAGCCCTGATTTGCCCTCTATTCTTTTCAGTCTGTGAGTTTCCACTGTCTTATAAATTACTGCATGGATACTTCTAAGAGTAACAAGAGTCAAGAAGTTTTTCTTCAGTTTGAGAGGGTTTGACTCTCGTTTTGTTGTTTGTACACCATAGTTTATAAGTTCATTGGTCACTAAAACTTTAACTGTTTTTTTTTCTCACCCTTTTTTTTCTGCTTATTAAATCAGCCAAGAAAGAGATAAATCTGAAGTTGTTTTAGCGGAAGATATCATTTCACTCCAGAAGATCTTTCTGTGTATTTTCAAAGAAAAAATGGAAGTTTTGTTTTGAATTCAGAGGAAGTGAGATCAAACTCTCAGTCAGTTTAGACATAGGAAATTAACAAAGAGACTTGACACAATAAGGTCATATAGGTTGTTCAAGTTACACTTTTCCTTGAGAGGATTCTACTCTTCTTTGTAATAATTTTTTTTAAATCAATGTAATGTTTTATGCCTTAGATTTTTATTGTAAATTTGCATTTCTGATGCTGCTATTAGGAGTAATAGAGCTTGATAACAGTAGAGAGGTTGGACACAACATGCTATAAAAAGAAGGGATAAAAGTTCTCTTGGAATGGTAGCCTTAGAGCCATTATTTACAGGAATATTCCAGAACAATGACCACTGCTTTTCTGATTAAAAAAAATTATTGGTTTAAAGCATTTTTAAAAAAACAATGCATTTTATGTTCTTTTTGTTTCCTTTAATATTTTGAATCTTTTGGCTTTGAACAGTGTTCTCATAATTACTGAATGTTATAAACATAATTTTTAAAAAATGAGATTTTTAAAATATAATAATACAGCTGCAGGGGTGGTTAGATGCAAGGAAATACCAAGTAAGAGGAGACTTGTCAAAAATCATAAGTGTTGCCAATGCAGTAACAAGTAAGAGAGATATAAATCAAAATAAGCATTCATTGTGTTCTGCTTAGTTTCCCATTCACCTTCTTGGAAAATAATGCTATTATGTTTCCATTAGGGCGGATTCTTCCAGGTGCCTTGCTAACTGAGCTGAACGCAGAATTCTGCAGCAAAGACAGCAGTTCTGAAGTTCTCAAAACTGTCCTGTCTTAATCAGTGGTAGGTTTCTCTTTGTTTTGCCTTGAAATGGGATGGTCCTACATATTATTTCTTCAGTAACTTTGATAGTGGATTACTTCTGAAGGAATTCTCATATAATTAACTGGTAAGTGTACCAAACTGGTGAACAGTGGTAATCTGCAGTAAAGCAAAGGTCACAGTGAAAGGATCTCTTAGGTTCAGTTCATCTCACACTTTGAGAGGTTGGATCTCTGGATCTCTGCACGCTTTCCAGCAGCTGCTGTCTGAAAGAAGGATATGCTTAGGGACATGCAATGAGCCCCCTTGGTAGGAAGGTAAAGGTTTATGAAAAAAATTGCCAGGAACAAAAAAAGGTTTTGAAAAATAAATTCAAAGCATTTGAATGTATCCCCTCCCCCAAATGTCAGAGGAAGATGAATAAATTCTACAAAGACAGTATGGCATGAGGAAATCGTGTTTGTTTTTAAAATTGTATTTTAAATAATGTGAAGGCTCCTGTCAAGTTCTCTCAACTTTGAGCTCTATATCCTCCTATGATACAGCAAATTTTGTCTGATGAAGGCTGAAGACAATGCTGTTCCAGTTCCCTACTCAGGAGCACCACACAGATATCCACAGATCAGGGTGTTGTGTTTTCCACTGATCAGTAACTGTCACCTGTGCCCTGAAAAAGCTTTACCCTGTGTTTACAAAAGTGCTATCTGAGAGGAAGCTGAGGAAGCACAGGTTTCAGGGATGTGTTCACCTATGAGAAGTTTGTAGCAGAGCTCAGAATAAACTCAGAACTCCTGCTCTCTGTTCTTCGCCTATAAGACTGTTTCTCTCTTTGGCAAACACTCTTTTGGTTGTGCTCACTTTATCCATCTGGATATGTTAGTACTTTCTATAAAATCATTAAGTTTTTGAAGTTGAACATAGTGTAGAAAAAATAACTTGCATAGGATATCCCCTGTGCAAAGTACATTTCAAAGTAGATGTTTAATTCAAGGGAACACCTTGAAATCTTGAATTAAGACAGGGCTACAGGTAACAGTTTACATGGTATAATCATAGAAAGTAAGGACTAGATAATGAAAAGATATTATAAAACATGGTGTTTCAGGTAGAACTGCCAGACTTGCAGTTGAAATAATTATAATCTTGATTTTTTTGTCATGGTAAAACACAGAAATCCTTTTATGCCCAGCATATGCGAGCTGCTAATCCAAATGCCATACCTGCCTGTATGAGAAAGGGAATCTGAATACCTGAGCACTGCAATAGCTCTGGTTGCTGAAAGGTTCTGTTCACAAAGAAACTGTTATACTAAAAAAGCCAAAAAAAGTCAACACAAACCCCCCAAACAATTAAATCAGGTACAGAGGAAATCAGTTCTATAGGCTAGAGCTTTCATAAGCTGAATGCTATTTGCTATATATACTATTAGATAATTTCAACCATTGCTTTAGTCCTTCAATTGCTACTAAAATCAGTTTATAAGGTAATGACACACAAATGATGCTTTTGTCTATGCTATGCTTTGCTGAGATAAAATGATGATATGTTAATTATATATTTCAGTAAAAGTAACCCTGTCTGTGTAGATGCACATTTGAAATAGAAATGGCAGGGGGAAAAAAGAAAGAATAGAAAAGAAAGAAGAAATAAACAACAAAAATAACAAAAAAAAGGCAAAATAGCAAAGCAGCTGCTTACAACTACCTGAAAGAAAGATTATCTCTTATCCTAGTTTCCTCTTGCTGAGGGAAATGTGATGTGATCAGGTCACTGCATGTAAAATGCTGTAAGAATGTGATCTGCACTTCATCATTATAAAATTCAAACATTCTTGAACCTTTTATTCCACCCTGTTCATATTTATCTTTTTGGTCCTGCCTTCATTGGGTACCACATTTGTATTGATAAATTGTAGGTACTTGGAGATGTATTGATGGGCTGAAGACAGTTCAAAATGTAGAGTGCTGTGGCTTTGCATATCATTACACCTAGCTCGGTCTTTGCCTCTTGAAAGCTGTCGATTTGTGCATTATTGCTATTCAGGCTGATAAATGACAGTAATTGTTCTTAAGTTGAAGAGCTGGCTTAATGTGCTGACTTGCTTGGGAATTCTGAGCACCAGGGTTAAACTAGTGCTCCACTGCTTCTAACAAAATGGTCTTTTCCAGCTCAGAATAGATACTTAATTGAATTACTTTAGCTTTCATGCATTTTGCAGCTTTGCATTTGAAGAAAAAATATTCATAACAAGATCAGGGAATTCAGAGCTGTTCATAGGGAGGTCAGGCTTGGTATGTGCCCCCACTTCAAGGCACCTGCTCCCAGTGGTGCTACCACAATTAAAAAAAAAAAAAAGTTGAGAGGGAGAATATGTTAGTCCTGTAATGCCACTGAGAAAGACATAAAAAATTAGATGGAGATGTATCGCTATTCTTTTTTTTCTACTGTCCCACTGGTGGAACTTAGTAAGACACACTTAGAAAGATGAAATACAGCTCGTTTTGTATGATTTTTTAAAACAATGTTTATTAATATGTAGTAGCACTGATTTTTCAGGTAACTTGGTTTAGGAGAAGCATCTTAAAGCCTCTGCTAATCTTTTTCAGAAGAATGTTGTTTTTTTTTTTTTTTTCAGGGATAAATCAACAAGAATTCCTAATTCCTCAAGAAATATGGATATGTTTTCTTAAATAATGCTCACAGAACTCAAACTAGAATTAAAAATTTTCAGAAGCCGAGTGTGACTTGTATTGAATTGTCCACATTTGGCACTGTTTATGTGTGATGCAGTACAAGTTAAGGTTCACAATCCAAACAATTCAGTGTCTCAGTGATTCAGTGCTTAGGCCAATTGTCTTTGTTTTAAACAGTTTCTCTACAGTTCTTTTGGGTGACAGCTCTGCATTTCCACATTGATGCAAAAAAAAAAAAAATCAGATTGAAAAAAATGAGCTGTTAAGAAAGAAAACAAAGATTCAGAGTGAAATTTATTTACTTCATTGTGATTCTCTATGATGACTTATTTGTTTCACATCAAAGTATTGAGTGGGATCAACCTCTTTCGCACGATGTATATAAAGTGTTTCCTTTAACCTACAAAGATAATATAGTTATTAAAGGTTTCCAGGTATGGTATTTGGGATTTCCTGGATAGGCACCATAAAGATATAGATTGTTCATTCAGGGAGAGTTTTAGTCACCATGCTATTGCAAGATTCTTGTCTTCTTATTTATAACTGCTGGAGCTTCAATGTCTTATGTGTATTTTTAAACAAAAGTTATGAAAACACTGGAAAATAATTCATTATTTGTTTAGTCATCTTAGCAAACAGGAGTCCTTTTCTGCAGTCTTAAAAAGGGAGATTATATTCTGACATTATCAGAAAAGCATATCTTTTTCTTTTACAAAGACTCTTGGCTGTTAGCTGATGTAATTCAAGGCTATTTTTCATTCAGATACTTTCCTCAGAGCTGTGTTTTTAAATCAGTCACCTACATCTACCAAGTAATCATGGAGCAACTGCCATGAGTTCATGTTTGGGACCACTGAAAGCCTTTCCTGGGCATGCAGATGTGCTCAGCAAGTCCCTTTAGTTGATCCCAGAGTATCCCTAAAGCTGACATTGAGCAGGGAGGCAGAGAGGGTTATACTACTTATTTACTATCCACTGTTTTGGATTACCAAAACATTTATCCTGTTTATGTTCATTGAACATTTGGGTTAATCTATTGAATGTAAAAGAAATACTTGGTTATATAAGCTCTAAAACTTTTCAGGGTTTTCCCCTTCCTATTCCTATGTTGCAATATTGATTTCTTAGCTCTACAGATACTTGTGTGTTTACTGAGCTAGAATTCACTGAAGGTGCTACTTAAATGCCATTTCCTCCTTTCCATGCCTGAAATACATTTCCCAGTAAGGACAGACTTTTTACCTGACTATAATAGTCAGGAAAATGTAGATTTTCCTCACTTATCTGCTTTAAAATTAAACAAATATTGATTCCATACTTTTGTGATAGAAAAACAGCATTAACTGAGTTCGCAGGACTTCTTAGGCCTTGTGTGGATACTGTATTTCTTCTCAGTTTTATTCAACCACTTTTCCTGACTGAGCTCATTTTTTGCTATTCATGAACCCTAAAGCCATTGCAGCATAAACCTTAATGGATGCTATCTTTCACATGCTGATCTTCACATGCCCAGTTTTCTTGCAAGGTCTCTGATTGAAGGTTAAAGAATATTGTGACTCAAGTATGTATTTTATTTTTCCTAATCTACTTTTCTCTAGTTCTTTAAATCCTTTCTATTCAAGTCAGGATAAAGAAGATAATAGGAAAGTTCAGCTCATAGAAGAACTTTGGAAATACATAACTCAGAATGCTGTGCTAGTGAGCACATTTAATATTTGTCTACTAAATTTATAAATGCTAATATGTTGTCCCCCACCACCCCAAGGAATTAATTTTTATTTTAAAGAAAAAATCCTAATCTTTTTAGTTCCATGAGAACTTTTAAAACCTGGATCTGCTGTTACAGAATAACTTCCGTCAGTTATTAGTGCACTGTATATATTGGCCTTTTAAAGCACAGAATATTTCTCTGCTGAGGACCAACAGATGCCATCTTTCAGTATCTATGGACTGAAGCAACATTTGTGAACTGTTTTATTCAGCCAGTTTGGATCATGACTATTCTAAATTTAGAAATCTGTGAGTGATTGCTTTTAAGGTCTCTTGATTTAGAGGCAAAGTCAGGCACTGTGTAATCCAGACTCCATCTCTAATTCCAATAAAACATGGAGAAGAGAGCCTGTTTGTTTTCAGGTTCTGAGCATCTGCAGTTTCCAACTGAAATAAAATCCTGAAGAGATGGGCAGTTATGAAAATTTGAAGCTTTAAATACTTGGGGCCGTTTACTGATTCCTTTGCTGGATGCGTATGCCTTACAATTTTGTTTAGAATGAAATGTAATTTCTCTTAATTGAAGTGTTAGAGTAATGTGCTATGGAAAAGAATACTGAGGAAAAAAGTGAGTATTTTGAACAGGAAGGTGAATTTGTATTTTTCTCTTCATTCTCTCACCCTTCCTTTTACAGGATCATTAAAGAGTTGCAAGAATGTGGTCTTGCATCATGCTCAACGTATAATTATCCTTTCCAGCTGGTTGACTCTCAGCTGACCCGATGGAAATTCCCTGTAGTGACTTCATTGCCTTTGTCTGACTTCATTCAGCTCCTCAGGTGGTTGGGCTGGAAGTTTGGACTAATCCTGGTTGGTTCTGTATTTGCCGTGAACCCGTGCTCCTCGTGCCTCGGCTTGGTTCTTTTATCCCTCTGGGCAGAACTTCTCTTTGCACATGTTAATGGGATCCAGCAGGAGATAAGTAATGCAGATATTTCATGGTTGAAAAGGATGGAGAAGGTTTTGCTGCCTGTTTTTTACTTCCCTGTGTTCATGTGTATGCTGTATATAGATGTGCCAGTATTAATTTCTGTTATGTATCCACTGCTCTCTCCAGATCAGAGCTTCACAACTTTTAAATGGCAAGGTAAAGCCATTTCATGTGAAGGTGCCTGCACCAGAAGTCTTACCCCAATTGACCAGCTCCTTCTCCCAGGAAGGAAAAGGAAGACAAATTAATTGTTGTAGAGAATAAAAACCATATTCTTCAGAAAAAACATCTACCAGAAGCTGGAGTAGAGTAGATCTTGAGGCAAAATTCCTATTTAGAGCTTATTTAAATTTTATGTCCTATGCAATGTACCCTGTGGAGCCATGTTTTCTTCCAAAAGGATGGACTCTTCTGCTGTAGGCATGCAAATATTGTTATAGCAACATATGCATCACCCTTAATTTAATTTTGCCCAACTTTTCCAATTAAAAAAATTGTTTTCAGTGTCTTTAAAATTTATCAAATATCACATACTTTTATGGGCTAAAACTTGCAAGTTCATGAAATTACTGTTTCAACGAACATGTTTTAGTTTTTAACTAAAGTGTTTTTGAGAACTAGATTACAGGAAATGTGCCATTGGCTAATACTCAATATTCTTGCAGCTGTTTTTTGGAAGCTTTGACTTTCACTTTCTTTGCAAGAGATCTATGGCAGGAGAGCACATTTGTTTGTTTTGCATTTTGGTGACCACATTAAAAAAACCCCCAATCATCACTTGGATATGTTTACAGATGTTCATTAGAAAGGTTTAACTCGAGGGGTGAGTTTGTCAGGATCAAGGTTTCTGCTTTGGAAAACGCTACATTAAATAGAAATTGCATCTTGACAGTGCTGTCCTGCAATTTTAATATTTGTTCATGAAGCATCATGGCTGATAGGAACAACTTCAGTATTGTGAAAGCAGTAAGGATTAATTAGTAATTTGGAAGTTGTCCCAGCATCTGTGCAGTATTCTGGCTCCAGGTCCCTTTTTTGGCTGAGTGGTTGCAGGAGCGCTGGGACTCTGACATGGGTTTCACCTGCAGAGCCATTCTGGTTGATGGGATCCAGCTGGGTCAGAAGGCGCAGTGGAAGGGTTTCAGGTGAAATTACAGCAACCCAGGTGCAACCTCACACAATCTTAATATTAAGACAAAAGTCTCAACCTTCAAATCCCCCTTCCCCAAGCTTCTCCCTTCCCCATCCATCCCACACCTGCTACAGAATCTTTGTTAGGCTAAGTGGGTGCAACTGGTGCTGCAGCCCCGAACCACCTGGGGACAGGATTTATAAGGGTGTGCCTCTGGTGAGGTTTTTGTGCTTCTTTCTACCTGTCTGTGGAAAACATCCAGTCCTTCCTGACAGAAACAGTTTGTGCATGGAATTCATGAATATGTACAGCTGATATAAAAATCTTCCACTTTGTGTGAGAGATTTAGAGAGGAGTGTTTGAGACAACAGTGTTTATTTGGTGATGAGTTAAACTTCTGCTTATCTTTGAAAATTTCTATGAAAGCTATGGCAGAGTGATCTGCATGTTTCAGAATGGGGTACTTTTCAAGCAACAAGCTGGAAAAAATATCTTTAACTAGGAAGGTCTTGTTAAAACATGTTATATGTTTGGATGAAGTAACCAAAAAAAAAAAAAAAAAGGAGAGAAATTTTCAGCCCTTTGAAATAGGTTGCATATTTTGCACAGGAGAATTCAGGTAAATGTAAAAGTGTGCAGATGCTTCCCTTCGAGGCTGCTATTTTTAAGTACAGCAGTGTGTATATCACAAAGGGGTGTCTTTAAAATTTTTCCTGTTGCATGCTTTGTCTGTAAGAATGTTTTATGCTTTGCAGAAATTACCTAACAATTTGAAATGTTACAGAAGCATTATTGCATACCCCACTATCTCTGTGAAAATAGGGAAAATAGGAAAATGTTGATCTGGAAGAGCTGCTGGAAGACTAATTTGCTTAAGATGTCCACGAATCTTTAAATTTTAAAAATATTTTTTCAAATTTTGTATTATTTATGTTCCACAAAAGTTTTAGATTCACTTCTGTGTGACCTCTGATAATACAAATAAAACAAGTGAATCTGTTACAATAAAATACTTCTTCATAAACTTTGAAGTCAGTGCTAACTGCATGTTTCTTTTTTTTTTTTTTCCTAAAGAAGTGCTTGGAAGCTATTTTTGGGGAGTTAAAATTGTGTATAGGTTGGGATTGTTTGGCTTTTTGTTCTGAGTGATTATCATGTAATTGCTTTGTGTGTCTCTTTAAACAAATAGTTAATCTGAGGAAGAGTTACCAATGCTAACAAAGATGTTAGAGTTCTTAAGGCAGTGGATTTTTTTAATAATGTCTTGCCTTTTAAGTTTTTTTTTCCAAGTGTGCAGGAAGTAGATATATGTATTTCCTTTTCTGTCCTTGCAGAACTCATGCATTGAATGTGAGCTTTTGTGTTGTTTTTGAATGATGTAGAAAAGTGATAAACAGCTTTCTACAGCAATGCACTTGCATTTTGAAAGCATAATGGCTATTGTGTAAGAAAACAAAGCTGGGGAAAGTTTTGTGTGTGTTCCTATATTTTTTTTTCTGTGATTTGTAAATGAAATTGGGGAGTAAAAGAAGTACTTAAGATCCATTCCTGAGCACTGCCCTTACCTTCTCAAACACCTGGTGTTTTGTTAACTGCAGTATGACTGTCTCTGGGAGTTAACCATGGGGAGAGAGGTTTTTTTCCTAACTGGGCAAATCAAAGAGCTAGCAAAGAAAAGGTTCTCCTTCACTAGAATGCTATGCGAGGAATTAGTCTATGAAAGGATACCTTAACTACTTAAGGCTGTGAGTGGACTTGCATTTGAATCCTGAATTTCTTAATTTGGCAGCATACAATGTTTTCTTCCTTTCATCCTAAGGCAGAAATATTTTTTTGTGACAATTTCCCATAAATGTGAGAACGAGCTATATTGGCTTCCATTTGGTCAATTGATTTCTTTTGATAGAAAAGAGAAATATTAAGGATGCAATGAATAGTCATGTTTGAATCTACCAAACAGATGTTTGCTCCTGGAGGCTTTTTACTTTACTGTATACAAAACTAGAGGATTAAAGTAACAAACTGATAAGTCTATAAGCATTTTCAGAATGAGGACTTTTCAATTTATCTTCTTGTCTGCAAGGTTTCTGCCTACACTGGCTTGTACTCCAGGATCCCAGCTCATTTCCTGTGCTTGCGTCTTGGAGTTGTTTCTGCATTCGACTTTGTTTCCAGTAAAACACAACAAATCTGAGATCATTTACAGCATGTCATAGTAATTAATAACCTTGGGTTTCTCTTTGTGGAGCAGACCTGATTGTTTTAAAGGATATTTTAATCTAAAATCAAGTAGTAGAGAGATAAGGGAGCATTAGTTTGTTTTTTTGTAACAGATGTGTTTCTTGCCAAGACTGACCAAGTGGCTGAAATAGCTTCATTATTTTAGATGGATAGCTAATTACTGTCCTTTTTTTATTATTCCTATTTCTGTCCTTCATGTGGTGGTTGTGAATTAGCTTTGTGCCATTTTCTAAAGTATCAGGCATTTTTATACATTTGGTATATTGAATGGCAAATGCTTGATGTAAAGTCTGCAGTTTTACTCCATAACCAGATTGTAAAATATGAACTGAATTAATCATAACTGCAAAGAGTAATGGCACATTTTCTCTTATTTTATCTTTACTGCCTTTCAGATCATGGTTTAAAACCTACTACATCTGGTGCACAGAATGAGGCAGCAGCTTTGGTAGTGGATAGCAAGAGGCAAAGGTCAAACCAGAGGCTGCACAAATATTGTGCACTGGATTTATTGTTTTAATTAAGAGTGTGGCAGTTCATCATAAACTGTTTATGGTGTTTTTGCACAGTGCAGCATTTTGAAATCAACTGTTTTAATGAAAACATAATGTCATATCTGTCAAAGTTCTAAATATTTTGAAAGTGAAATATGAAAACAAGAACTTTAATTCTGGGTTTACTGGGATTAGCTATTGGAATTGTTTTAAAGTCCCTTATGTGTCATATCACAGGTAGCATAGTTCTGCGTTAGAAAGGAAATGGAAAATACTGTGTGGAGCTTATTTAATTGTGAAAAAACATGCTGAGGGTTAATGTATTGAAAGACAAAGCTGTTAGGATTTGCATTGGAATGCCAGAATTAAGACAAAAACAGAGATAAGGCATCTCCTTATACATAAGCAGTATGTAAATGCTATGTCCTGATTGTGTGTTAAAGAGGCAACCAAAGAAGACCCAACAAATAAACCCCCAAACTGAGTGAATCCTTAAACCTGGAAAGAAAGAAATATGCTGTGGGTTGCATGATGCTGTAATGTTTTATCATCAGTCATTGTAACTAATTGTTTATAAGACCTAAGCCTTTTTGTGGAATTTTAAGGCTGAACATTTTGTCGTCCAACAAATTTTTGCTGCTGTTCTGTATTCATGTAGATATGTAAGGCAATTTTTGTTACATTTTTTGTGTAGTCTGATAAAATATTTGTATAATCTGAAAATTATATTTTTGTAGTACTCTCCTTGGAAAATAGAAATTAAGTCTGTCATTAGATGCTAGGCCACAGTAGTTGACTGAGCAGGGTAATGTATGTTACATTTTGTGCTATAGTTGGTCAAGTTTCATATATATCGTATTCCATGTTATTTTATTAAATTTAATATCTGCACTTCCTATTACCAGACATGCCTCTCATTCAAAGCACAGAGGCACAGTTCTCTAATCAGAAGTGACAAGCTATATACTTTCTTTCAGCCATTATTCGGTAGCCTAGAGCAAGGAGCTATGTTTCCTTGAAAATGTTTTGAATTGGGTTATTTTTATTGAAGTATTAAAGTAATTCTTCAGATTTTAGGCTATTATTTAAGTACTTTTGGGAGAATGCAATAACCTCTGGATTCTGTAGCCTTTGTTATGTTAACAGTTGTAGCTGCTAAATGTATCTTCTTAATGCTTGTTATGTAAGTGTCTGGAAAAAATCATTGGACTGATAGAAAAAAACAATATTTAGGAAATAAACAAGATTAGTTGACTAAATTAGTTTACTTTTGAAGTATAATATCAAAGTGACTTGCTATTTAAATATACCAATAGATTCTGGTCACCATACCTTCACCAAGAAATGTTGCAACCATGAAGTTCATATTTGGCAGATTTATTCTGAAAGTATAAAAATTATACTTTTCTGTGTGAAGGCAATATGTTGGCTTTTACTGATGTTGGTTAAAGCCCTCTGCAGAAATTCCTAATGTTTAGGTTTGGTGAATATCTTTGTTGAAAGGGCTTCTGGAATCTCTGCAGATTTTGTATGTCCTTTACAGACAGAAAGCAGAGTGGAAGTGTTGGAATGGGTGGGGTAGATTTGGTACTGAAGGAGGGGGTACCTTTGTACCCCTTCTGAAACAGGATGTGTCAAAGAGAGAATCCAGGCAAAAGCTTTATTGGGGCTGTAGGAGTTGGGGTATGGGTGTTTTCTGAAAGGCAATCTCAATGCATCAAACATCCCTCCCACGTGTTGTGTGTGTATCCACAGGGGGCTGTGGGAAGTTCCAGAGGAACTGGCAATATTGACTGGAATTAGGTGAACAACGTGAGGAGATGCATGGTGCTGGTAGTGGGTCTCACTGACATCAAAAGAGAATTCCAGCCTTTGATACATGCAGACAGTGAACCTTGTGAAACTTTGTGGTGATGCAGATGTACGTGTGAGAGAAGGATAATGCTGAGAAAGTAACTCCAGTCTTGAATGAAGATCTTGTTCTTAGGCACAATTCAAATATTTTCCCAGAAATAATTTCATTTAAAAAAATCTGCCAGTTGTAGGCATTATTCATAGCTTGTGTAGCTTGTTCCTGCTGAAGTGTTCTTGGTTTTTTTTTTAAGAGTATGTTTTAACTTTTGAGAGCTTTTTTTTAAGTACGCTGAATTGATAGTGCTTGTCATGGTATTAAACATCAAGTTTATCAGGTTTCTGTAAAGTTTTGGTCTGTTTAAACATGCAGTGGGACTTAATCACAATTTTTGACCAGGACTATCCTAGACCTAAACACAGCTTCGTGTATATATTATCAGTTCAAAGGATTGTGTTATTGTCTAATTCAAATGGATGAAAATGTAGGAGACACACAGGTGGTGTAGGCCATGCTAAGCAAGGAAAAAAGAAAACCTAAGTACTCATGGGCATGTTAAGGGGAAAACAGGAAGACTTGCAGACAATGTGAGGAATACCTATGCTGAAAACAGGATTAAGATCCATTATATTACCAGGCCCAGTGGCTGTGTATGTAGTCTTAACTAATTACATGCACACATTATTATTTGATTTGCAAATGCAAACTGTATCTCAAGCCCAAAAGTCAGAGACTTTTCTGTGGAAAATATGGCCCTAAATAAACTTCCAGAATAACAGTTCTTACACTTTGATGGAATTAGAATTAAAAATCAACTATGTAATTAATTTTTGAAATTAATTTATCACTGGTTGAAATAAAAAAGAGTAATATTAACATTGTTGAAATGAAAATAAATGATATAGGTAAGAACTGATGTGAACCAGAAAAGTAAAAACTCATCAGAGATGACAGAAACATGTTAGAAATCAAAATATTAATTCTAATAGTAACCAGCCCTGCACACAGAGAATGAAAACATCAACAGAGTCATGACATTACATGTCTTAAATATTTCATAAGATGCCTAGCAATGCTTGGAAAAGATAGCGTGGCAGTAGAGGGCTTCAGTAGAAATGTAGATATACAGGAAATTGTGACCTGGGAGAAGATGAGAGGGAAATGCCTCACCCTGGCCCTGTTTTCTTCTTAGCTGTGGCTTACCGGCAGGGCTGGGCACAGGGCACAAAGTTAAATCACCTGGAGCTCTGACCCTGGGAGCTCAGCTGGATCTGTGCCATCTCTTGGGGCTGGAACTGGGATCTGGCCATGGGCTGTGACTCTACAAGCAGCTGGGGAATGCTCCTGGGTCCCCTGGTTTGCTGTAGCTGATGTGGCTGCACTTTGCTTGGTATTTCTGGAGCCAAGTGCTGTGTTCAGCATTTAATGGCTGATTTTAACTGGTTTTCTTCACTGCTTGAAGTGGTTCAGCCAGCACGATGTCATCTGGGAATTAGTTGGTGAAGTGTTGGGGCACTTGTAAGTTGGAATAGGTAGAAGGAGAGATTGCTTTTGGCCTCAAAAACCTATGGATGTTCTGCAGATATGTGATCTGTAAGACCACTAATGAATGTCACGATTCATTTGGTTCTCAGTTAAAGTGACACGATACAGAATTCACTTAAAGGCGTAAAAAAATCATAAATATATGCAACTTTGAATAGGTTATGTTTAAAAAAACCTTTATTTTGAAATCACAGGTGTGCAAAATTTGGAATTATGTCAGTTACTTGCTAGGGCAATGTAGAACTAGTACAGTATTTCAGTGATATTGTATGAACATTAGGAGCACTTTATATTTCAACTTCTAAGTCCTGATTTTAAAAAAAATCCCATATTTCTGTGGATAAAATACATGCTGCCCCTAATATGTACTGGGGACAAAAAAGAAAAAATCATCATAATTCCATTTATAACTCCTACTCCTGCTTTCTGGGATGCACAAGTTTTGTAACCTGCTCATCACTGATAGAGTTTCACTTGTAGGAAAAAACCTGTTTATGTAAATAGAGTTAAATGTCCAGAGTTTTCACAAAAGACACACTTGTCCCCTGGGACAACTATTTATCCCAAAATGGGACAGGTAAAGAGTATTTGAGGATCTTCCATTTAAATGTTAGTGGAAAAATGTGGAAGAAACAATGAAAAAAAATTGCATGGGAAACAGACCTCAAACTTTTTTCCCTTAATTTTTCTTAAATGAGTATCTGTTTATCATTAAATGGTATTGAATAGTTACTATTAAAATTTATTTTGTTAAATAATGCTGTCATGTGGCAACTTAAATGCTGCATTTTTAACAAAAGTATAATTAGCACTCTTAATGAAAAGCCATAGCTTAATAGGCCAATGTCTGTAGTCTGAAAGCAAACGCCCCCCTATTTATTGTAATAATCTACAGCAAGATAAAATGAATAGAAATATCTAAAAATATATTAAGATATATATTTTTACATTGGACATTAGTGCTATATACAAAATATATTGGGAATGTGTTTCAAAATATTTCAACCATTGTTGACCTTTCTTATATAATACCAAGCTCAGGGAAATATATTTGCATAGATTTAGTAATGTATTGTAAATAACTACATGGGACAGTGCACATTTTTCCTTAAGATGCAGCATTATAAGCAAGACATTAAATTATGCCTATCAGACAAAGCAGCAGAATCTCAACATTTTTTTATAGCACATTCTATTGGGAAGACATCTCTGCTTCTAAAAAGCACATGCATTAACTGCCTGATTCATGTGGTGACATGTGGCATATCCAAATGTGTTATGGATCTCCCAGGAATAAAAACAACATAGCAAAATCATCACCTTGGGATGTTCATTGAGTGAATATTTTACAGACATACTCCTTTTATATTTATATAATAATTTAGTGTTATGACAATTTTTTTAGCAGTGTTGGCAGTTTTTCTTTTTTATAATGGTATTATATTTGTGAGCCTATTAAGTGCACATGGGCTAAACTAGAGAAAAAAGTATTTTTCATAATTCCTTAGGGTGCTTGTAGCACAAGAACCATATTGGTATAGAAAAATGTTAATAAAAGGTCAAGCAGAACTTTCCAATGTTTATCATGATAGCAATAGCAATTTGGGGCTTTTTTGAATTGTATATTGAAGAAGCAAATTTATGGAGTGTATAGAGAGGAAGCTATACCTGCTATACTTGGTACTTGAAGTCCTTATTAAAAAGCAGATCTACCTTCTAAAAATGATAAAATTAAATATTTTTTACCATCTTTTCTTTTAAATATCTGGAAATTGGTGTGAAAGTGTACAAAATGAGCTGTGGCAGTTATTTTTTGCTGTTTCTGTGTTATGGCTCTGAGCTCTGGAGTTGAGAAGGGTGCTCACACGGTGCAGTCACTTTTGCAGCTCCAGAGAGCTGGCATCCAAAATGGGAACAATGCCTCTGGTAAAGTGTGTCCAAGTACAAGAGATAAGAAATGCTGGCTTCTAACTGAGGAATTTGTCTGTCCTGGTGCACCTCAGATTTATATTTGCCTCGAAACAAGGGCCTTGCTAGGCTGTTGTCCATCAGCTCTTAGGTCTACTGCAGACATGTAAGAACCTGAGCTCAAATTCTCATTTAATGAATCTTCTACAGCATTTCTTTTTGCAGAGATGCAGTGATTTGTTTAGTTATAGAACAGATGCGTCTATTTAGAGTGTGCAGTTGGTATAATGCCTGTCCATATTTATCCAACAAAGCTGAAATAGTAAAAGGTGCATGATTTGACTGCCTGTGGAACAGCATGAAAGGTGGCTGATTCAAATTTCATTGGTATCTTGTCTGGTGTTTTTTCAAACTGAAATGGGTCTGCTCTTGCACCCTTGAAGTCTATAGTATTTTATTTATTTTTTATTAAGGATATTTAAATACAAGCTGTGATGAGATTAACTCTGGCATGAATGTGCCTTTACACCCTTGCTCTGAGATTACAGCCCATCAGATATTACCAACTCTTCAGTGAAAGAGGAGTAAGTAAATTTGTGTGCTGCTGCTTCATGCATTAATTTGCTTGAGTGTCTGTGTCCCAAAACAAAGTGATTTCTTTCATTGTCTTCCTGCTCAAAAGAGTGGGCTGTAACCTATTGTCACACCTGGTAACTGGGCTATGATTAACTGCAACAGGTCCAAAATCTTAAAGCAAATCTTAATACTCAGAAGATTTGGATGATCCACAAATCGGTGCAAGCATCTTCAGACCCAATATTGTGACAATAATAATTTTCAGATAACTTTCAGATAAAACTTGCCTCTCGGTATGTACAGGTCTATGTACAGTGCTTAAATGCTATTAAATACTCTGAACTAGATACTGCTCTACCTGTTTTATATAATGCAGAAAAAAATTTCCTCAATTGCTTTGTAAATCTTTCTCTGATCGTATGGGATGCTTTAATTATATGCCAGTTACAACAGTGTTATGCTGCAGATTAAAATACTGACCATAGACAAAGGTTGCATCTCCTGAAAACAGAAATTTGTTTTCTGTGCAAAAGTCTAGAAAAAGGCTATTTTCTTGCAATTGATCCAAGCTGGCTCCACAGGAACAGAAGCAGGAGCATCCAAAGTAGCTGTAACAGCAGGAAATTCACTTTTCATTGCCATTTTGCTGTATCCCTTGTGAAAAGGGTTGAAAATAGTGCAGGGAAACTACAGGAAATCTATATCAAATTTTCTTAGAGATCCATCTTGTTGTTTAGCAATTTTCCATTGTCTCATATTAGCATTGTATTTAGTTTCTTTTTGGCAGAGTCAGTAGTGATGACTTTTTTATGATATCAAAATGATATTAAGAATTAATAAAGAAGTGTTAATGAAGAGCAAATTATGTTGGTAAAATAAGGTATATAAAATATATAAACAGTATCAGGTTTGCCAGTACAAACTGATCTGTCTTATGCTGCTTAATATCTGATGCTGTGTTATTCATGGTTTCCATTTTTAACTTATGGTGTAGAAAAATTCTGATGTGTCCATACAGCATTAAACGAGGAAAAAAAAAATCTTTTTTTGTGTGTAGCAAGGCTTCCCTGGGAGCTTTTCTGTGCAGTGAAATTGTGATGCTTTGCACATGTATAGAAATCCTTTTGTAAGTAGACCTGAAATAGCTGGGGAGTTGGTGAACTAAACTATGTGAAACCCACACAGTGGGAAGATGAAACATCCTCAACATGGGTAGGATAATAAAGCATTTAGATTGCTGTGATCTGGGGGAATAGGAGCTTCTGTAACTTCAGAAGTTTTAGAGGAATGTGGACAGAGATTGGCACTCGAATTTTGCCTGCCTACAGAATAAGTATCTTTGAAATTGTCAGTTCATTATCTAATTCTAAAATGTTTGAGTTTGACACTGCAGTTTGGAGTTTCACTGTAAGTGTTGGTTCCCAGCTACCAGGGACACACCAGGAGAGTTGAGGCATGGTCTGAAGCCTGAATTAATAAGCTCCTTCAGGGTTATTAAGCTGGTCCCTGTGCTGGCACTGCCAGCTTGGGCAGCTGGGCCAGGGGAGCAAAGGATGGGGGACAAGGAGGCAGCAGCAGGCAGTGAGGGGAAGGTAATGAAGCACATTTCAAAGCAAAGACTTGTGACCAAGAAGAAGCAGCTTCACTCCATGTAACATGCAACGTGAGACCTGACATGAGTCACTTCTTAGCTAAAATAGGTATTTTTTTAGCTGATTTTTCTAAAAGTACACTCTTGGGTTTTACATCTAGAACTTGTCTCTGCTTTAACCGTTGTTACATGTAAGCCCTATTAATATTTTTGTTAGCTCTGGAAACTAGGACAGAAATGAACCAGTCCAAATGAATCCCATGTAGTCTGTGCACTGTAGCTCAGCTCCTGACCAGGGTGTGAGGATGCTCCAAAATGTCCCATTTCTACACAGTCCTGTAAGGGCTGCTGGTAATCCTCCCTTCTCTGCAGGCCATCACCCAGCACATCTCCAGCCAGCCTGTCTGCAAGGAGGGTGGGAGAAAGGCCAGAGCAGAGTCCTGGCCTACAGTGGGTTGTCTGTGTCAGAACAGACCTCTCAGAGCTTGTGTGGTGCCATTTTTGTCTCTACTTTGTCCCCTCTTGATGAAGTGAGCAAGAGTCCTGACAGCTCCTCTGAAGATCTTGGTTCATCACACCCAGGAGGAGAGGTAATTTGGACACGGGCAGCCAGTTCTGTAATAGGAAGTGAGGTTTTTGTGGTACAACTTACTTAAAGTGTTGTCATTCACTTTTCATGGAATATCACCCTTCATTGAAGATCTTTTTCACTTTTCAAGGATCTGTGTCCTCCTTCCTCTTGTTTTCTGTTTTAATTTTGAGTGCTTTAGATTGCTTTCATCTTTTGTTGGCTACCATGCCAGAAATATCCAATGTGTTCTGTGAGCTTGAGGTTTTAAAAAGTGGCACAGCAGCAGGTTTGGGAACTTGAAAATACATATGATCTATTTTTTAAGATGTAGTTGCCAAATTTTGAGAAGGTCCTAGAGATGCTGTCATGAGCTGCCCAAACAGATAAAAATGTCCAACAGTATCTCAATGTCACAATGTATTTGTGTTCCATTTATGTTCCTGTGACTATCTGGGATGATCTTCCTGTGTTATTTTGGGGACACAGGGAAATTGCTATTGCTGACTCAGGAACAGTTATTCAAAGCTGAGGAGTTGGTGTCATCCATATGAACTGAAAATGAGTACACTGTCTTGTACTCACTTGTACACAAAGAGCTGTAAATGGGCTCTTGTTAATAAAATAAATGAGAATTAGACATCTGTGACCTGTTCAATGATTTGGAGGTACCTCACTGCCATTTCTGCCTTTGACCACTTTCAGGGTGTATGTTTTGTTTGGACATAAATGAGAATTTTAAGATATTTTATTAAACGAGAAAATGGAAGGCTAAAACCTCTCACCATTCTAGAAGACATGTTCAGATTTCTGAATTTCTGCTCATATTTTGGTTTTCATGCCACACAGTTTTTAATTTATTACAGCATTTTCCCTTTAACAAACACAATAGTAATGGGTAACTTTTTATATAAGAAAAAATGCTGTTTGTGGAGTTTTATACTAATAACTACATGAATGTAAAATGAATACTATTAGATTGATAACATGAAATCAATTGTCCAAAAGATGACGTTGACCTTCATTTGAATAGCAGACTTTGTTTACCAAATCCCTCTTACCTGATTTAAAAACGTGGCTTTTTTAAAACGCCGCTTTCACTAACGCCACTAATACAGTTAACAATACTATTAAGCAATTACTTAGAGGAACAGAAAATTTCGGCAGGTGTTCAAAACCTTGCTGAGATAAACCTCACCAAAACCTTTTCTATTTATGTGATAATACCGGATGAGGATTGTATAGAGTTATTCAATACATTTATTAGTTTTAAGAATGTTACTTTAGAGCGCTGCTGAACGCTCGGGTTTGTGGAGAGCAGCACTTGTAGCTGTTGCTGAAGACACAGCTGGAGGAGAGCAGGCGGCGGTGCCAAAGCTGGGGGCAGAGCCCTTTCGGGCTCTCGGGTTCCGTTTTCAGCTGCGGTTCCGGAGAGGAAATGTTGAATTTCCCGGCCCGGGCGTTTGCGCAGGGTGCAGTTCCGCGCGCGGCCGGGCGGTGGCAGCAGAGCCCCGCGCAGCCCCGCGCGCGTGCCCGGCCGCGGGAGCG